>AWWV01016306.1:0-74919 GCA_001974805.1 Corchorus capsularis
ATATTATTTGCAAGTATGCAAAACGAGAAAAACCTATCCGTGCATGGCTTATACGGAAAAATTCTAAAGCAAGGGCTTCTTTATATATATAATAAAACAAAACAACATTTAAAATTTTGAAATATATGGTAGAATTCGTGTTAAAAGTTTTTTGAGATTTAATTAGAACCCTTAAGAAAGGCCCTTAAATCAATTAATTTTACTTAATTCAAAATGATTCTCCATCTTTCTCTTTAGTTTGTATTCAAAATAGATTCTTACTTCCTAGCTAGTAGCTACAATATTTGATTCACATTCAAATAAACATCTATCTTATAATTTGTATCCGATTATCTCCCTATATATCATCCGACAAATGTTGTTAACATATTCCATTTAGAACTTACTTAAGGATATTAATTCTATCAGGATGATCCTAAAATGTAAGGTTTTTAGGATTCTATTAGATTGATGACACATAATCCTTTCTTAATCTCATTTAATGACTACAAAGTTTTATTCTACACCATCTCTCACCATATATCTACTCTTTAATCTTATCTCTATTATTTTTTTTTCCTACAAATCTCTATTTTTTATCAAACTTAATAATATTAGACAAACTTGAAAAATTATTATCTCAAAAAAAATTACTTGATAAAATATTATAATTTACCTTTCTTTCAAAATTTTGTTTTCATTTTTGAAAAATAGAAGTACGAAAAAAAAAATGAAAAAACCCCGTTCACAAAAATGGAATACAATTTAAAAAAGCAAAATCAATAGAAAAAAAAGCTTTCAGTTTTCACGGTACAACTACATGTACAGCGAATCAAGAATTTATTTTTAAGAAGGAAAGTTTTTTTTGTTGTTTTTTTTTTTTGCAATTTAGAGACATGAAAATAAAAAAAAAACAATTTCTACAATTAAGGGATTGGATTTGGTGAGGTAGTGTGTAAAGTTAATGTTAAATTTAAGTAAAAATAAATTATGTGGCATTATTTGAATGGAATCCTAAAAAGTGGTGTTTTTAGGATCATCCTAATATAATTTAAACTCCTTACTTAAACGCTAATTATAAGATAAGGGACTTATATTTTGAATATGAATTATGTAATAAAATAACCAAACTAGTTCAAGAAGTACTCTTTTGTATTTCGTTAATTAAATTTAACCAGATTTTAAAGAAACCGATATATATTATATATGAATATTACACATGCCATGTACTTCCTCATGTGCCATGCACCGGCTTCTTGATCATGATCATCGATCATTAGCTATTAATTTATTTCACTAAATGGTAATTAACTAGGTATAATTAATTTGTAATTATATATATATATATATATATATATTCTCTCGAAGCATATATATGGAAATGTATAGAATATAATGTAGTAGCTTAGTACATAACAACTCTATAAATTAAAAAAATTAAACTTATTATTATATGGAATGCTTGAGAAATGCACAATATATTTATCAAAGTAAAACTTATCTCATTGGAAACCATGTTCCATCCATGGTTATGCATATATCTAATTAAGGCACCCAATGATATATATTTCACCAAATGCATTACAAATTGGAATCTCTCAATCACTTTACAGCAAAGTTGTTGGAACATTTTTGCACTTTACAATGAATAATTTCATTATTAATTTTCATTGTGCACTTTACCATAAAAATATACTATCAATTCGATTAATTTAATTTGGCAATTAAAAACTTCCCCAGGTAGGAATAAAAACAATCAAATTGATATGCTGAATTATATAAACAATGATCCTAATTGATTCTAACTATATGATAAAAATATATTTGAAAATTTGAAATTAAATTAAAGAGAAGAACTTGTTATATGGATTAATTGGAGATCAGGTAGCCGCTAGGGTTGACTGAAATAAGCAAATAAACCTAATTATCTTCTTATTTATATATATTTTCAAAATGAAATATACAAATTAACAATAAGAAGAAAGTAAATTAAACTAGATAGAAATAGAAACTAATGAGAATTCACAAAGTGATTATATATATTTTTATACACTACAAACATTTTTTTGACTGACCCGTACGTAAAAAAGAAGAAAAAGAAATTACATAGACCAGAAAATCTGAGACAGTGATGATCATCAAAGCAAAATCTTCAGAAAATGAGAATATTGGTAAAGAATAAGCAAAAAAAACAACATTAAAATCATATCCATCACCTTCATCAATAATTTCCCATGACCCGATCTCTGTTTTGATAATTCCCTATGAATTCCCGATATGAGCCAAGCTTTAATTCGTTGATCTTCCATTAATTTCTGAGCTCCTTCCTTCGATCCCATATCGAAAACAAAAAAAGGGATTCTTTTAAAAGAATTAAGACATTTGATTTCTTCATTTTTGATCTCTTCTAGCCATATTTTCAGCCATTTGAGCCAAAGATTGAAGGTTGCAACGTACAATGGTATCAACAAAAGTACACGTCTCGTCTCTAGTGTTACCGGGCGGTATATCAACGACGAATGATTCGACGACAACTGTCCCTTTCCCATTCGGCGAAGCGTGTAGCGTCGTCACTGACCTGTAATTATTCAACCGATGATCGCCGCCAACCACGCTGAAGCTAAGCACGTGGCGTTCGTCGTCGAGGATATCGAGTCTCTCCGTGCTGCACGCGGCGGGTAGACCCGAAATAACGTGGACCTCCCGGAGTGTACCCACGTCGCCGTCGCCGACGATGACTTGGCAGCTCTTTAAAAAGTGTTTGTAAGCTTGAGGGTTATCGAAACGACGAACCACCGACCAAACCGTCTCGACGGGGGCGTCGATGGATTGAACGACGGCGGAACAACACTGGTTAGTCGCCACCGTGTGGATGTGGTACGTTGCGACCGTGTCAGGCACCGAGACGTCGCAAGGAAGCGGGAAAAACCTCGTGAGGGTGGCGGTGGGGGTGGGTTGAGCTTGTTTCTGGTGGCAGCCAATGGTGGCGGTGGGGGAGACGGCGCGGTGGAGCTGCAGCGAGGAAGGCATTGTTTTTTTGTTTTTTTTTTTTGAAGATTAATGTGGGTTTGAGCTAGAAATCATGTTAAACTGAAACGTGTAAGAGGGGAGGTTGAATATATACAAGAAGATTAAAACTTGAAAGAAGAAAGGATTTGAATAAAAATATAAAAAAGAAAAGAGAAAGAGAGCAAGTTGGGAATAGTTTGAGGAATTCTTGGAGGAAGAGTTGGGGAAGAAGGAGAAGGTGAAGGTGGGTCTTATCAAACAGCTTACGCCGGACACTGCAAGTGGATGGTCAAGTTGCAAGCCTTGTTTGGACTTAGTTTAGGTAGATTATCCTTTTATTCTATTCAAACTACAACATTGCCACTTTCTTTATTAATTTCCTTGTTTTCTTCTTTCTTTTTCTTTTATTATTTCATTTTATTTTACTACTAGTACAACATGGACTTTTTTTTAATAATATTTAGGTCTGCAATGTACATTGGCGATATCATATATTAATAACATGTAAATGACTAACGATTTTATTGATTCGACCGATTCGATATTTGTTCTGTAAATTTTTACCTTCACGAATCTTTGAAAATCATATTTGGAAGAGTTTTATTTCATAGAATGAAAATGTACAACTTGAATCAATAGTATTTGTTTGATTGAGTAGAATGAATTTAATGTCTCTTTTCTTTTTAGGGGATATATATACAAGTGAAGTCTCATTCCGATGTATGATTTGAATCAACAACATTTGTTTGATTGAGTAGAATGAATTCAATGTCTTTTTTTTAAAGTGATACAAATGAAGTCTCATTACAATCTGTATAGATCTCTATATGCCAAGTATCCAATAAGAAATCAACCATACCTTATATAAATTACTATCTACAAAATAAACTAAACTCATATTTCGTGAGACTTGAACCTAGGATCTTACGGTTCAGGTACGATACACCTACCAATTGAGTTAACACTCGAGTGCAAGTTCAATGTCTTTTTAAGCAAGAGTTTGAGTTCGAGTCTTATTAATATAGAAAATAAGTATTGTAGTCTGTGAGAATTTTTCTTCTTTGGAACTCAATGCAACTCGACTCCGAACTAAACATAAATACATGTACGACTCAAATAGACTATCCATATATAGTTAATTAAAACGAATACGTATATATCATATATGTACGGTAGCATATAATGTTGAATCCGGATTAGTCAGAGCAAAACTCTAAATATACCATATGGGAAACAAAAAAAATCCTAATTATAGGTTGTTATTGTTTTAAAAAATTAAATGAGTTCGATAAAAAAGATTATAAATTGGTTTGTGAGGTATATGGGTGTTAGTTTTTTAACCAGTTTATGCAATCTAAAAACTCTATCAACTATATAATATATGATGATATAAGTATCCTTCTTTTAATTGATGTGTTTTATTGTTTCTTAAAAACAAATGATAAAAAAATTAAAATTAGAAATTTAAAGTCAATTTATTAGAACAACAATGTTAAGCAAATGGAATCTAATGCTAAAGACGTCCGATTTATGATATTAATTTTTTTTTGGCCAAAAAATAAAGATTTTGTTAAAGTTACGGTTGATATTATTATTTTCACCTCATTTTCTCTCAATTAGTTGGTAGAAAGATACATCGATCTACCCCATTTCTCAAAAGCGGATGTAAACATCTACCCCCTTTCTTGATTAATTTTGTATTTGATATTTAAAATTATTCTCTTTAATCCTACATGTGTAGTTTATTAAACTCTACTAACTATATATATTGTATAATTTCCCTAAGTACTATTATGAAATTAATTAAGCTTGAAAGTTGTGGTAAGCTAGAATAGCAAATGCTTTCAATCGTGTACCACGCATTCTAAATCTTTTTCCAATTTAATTCTTATAAAGGTTAATCAATATTTAATTAAAATTAATCATTCGTCATCGTCTCTATATACTATAGGATGGGGTTGTTGCTTTAAATTAAATTAAAAAAGTAGAATATTTAATCTTTTTATTCTACTGTTGGAAATATATTTTATTATAGAGAAAAACAAAACCCTAATAAATTATGACTGCTATAACTTATTCCAAAGGGATGATATATACACACACACATTTATATGTTGTCAATTAAGACAATGGACCAAAATTGATTAGTAATTAAGGTACTTATATATATATTTAACCATAATTTCTCTATTTTAATTCAATTTAGAGCATTTGCCTTTAAAAAATTATATAAAAAGTTTAATTACCCCGTACCTTTTAAAGCACAAGCAACTCTTAACATTATTAAAGGACGGCGTCTTAGCGGCTTATGACAGTTTATTTTGAATGTTGAATTTTAACCTTAAAATGAATTAAGATTTAAGAACCAGCTTCATCTTGATTTTATAGTCAAATTAAGATATCTTTGACTTCTAAGAATAATAATTGGTGAATATTAGTATAATTATAAGATGATTTACTCATTCAAATATACATTCTGCTGTCATTACATGCTTTGATTTGTCCAAATAATAATCTTCTATTAGACAATATTAATAATATTGCAAATCAATCGTATATATATTTTTTATTTTTGATGAGAGACGGCCGCATCTCATTTCTCAAATTTGAAAGTGAAATGGTATTACTTTTTTGGTATTAAGTGCTGACTTCTTAAAAAAAATGATATGGAAATTTCTACCTCTATAAATAAGGACATTGCAAATTTATAAATAAAATTTCCCAACTAGGCTAGCTAAATTTAGGCTAAAATTTCAATTAGGATCCTAAACTTTGCCAAAAGGGCCAAATAAATACCCAAACTATGAAAAAGTTAAATTAGTGCCTAAACTTTTCGATTTGGGACAATTCAGTCCAAAATGTTAAATTAAAAGTCTATTAAATGTAAATAATCCAAAACATTTTGGACTGAATTGACCCAAATCGAAAAGTTCATGCACTAATTTGACATTTTCATAGTTTTGGCACTTATTTAACTCTTTTGGCAAAATTCAGGGTCCTAATTGAGATTTTAGCCCTAAATTTATCATGTCCAACTTGATTCATATATATACATACATATATATATATATATAATAATATTATCATTGCCGTCGTCATCATTAATCAACTACACATAACCAATTAGGACGAAAATACTACTGATATATATTCTTCATTTCAATTTGTTTTTGAAAGGCAATATTTTTCATTAATTTTCAGTAGTTTGTAAAGGTATATAACTATTTTTTTTATTCATTAAAAAAAAGATTAGCTAGCTTTGGACTTCTTGCATTTTCCTTTATCAGAAATATAAACTAATTTATTTGTTTCAAAAAACTTGATTTAATAATTATTTTTACAATAATAGAGGGGGTTTTATTTTTCCTTGTTGGAATACAGTAAGCAGTTATATCATCGGTAAGTGGCCACTTGTGAGGTAGAAAACAAACATTATTATAGCACTAATTTCAACAAATATATGTCGACATCTTTACTAAGTTAGCTTGTTTTGATTTCATATTTTTTTGGGCAATTGCATTTTCTCAATTCTCAACCCTATAGATTATTATTACTAATTATTAATTCCAATTAGTCTCTTAGGTCAGCTGAGCTTTCACTCAAATTTATCCAAATTAGGTGGGAAATTTATACTAGGAAATATATATATGCGAAACTCTCCATTTAGAGGATAAAATAGTCCCTGATTTTCTAATCTCCAAAAGATATGTTCTTCGCACCCATGCGTATTTAATTCAATTCGTCGGCATATCTTTTCTAAGTTTTAAGGTATTATTAGGTTAAATTCTCATATTGTTTATTTGTTAATTTCTATTGTATGTTTGAGCAGATAGAGAGATCGGTCCCTATTAAAAATGATCAAGTATATATTTATTTTATAAAATTGTCTTGTATTATAGTGATCTTTATCATATTTTATATAATAATAAAAAAAGTAAATGATAATTCGAAACATGTAAATAGTTTAGAAAATGAGCATGTTGAACATATCAATAATGCAGAAGAATTAATATAATATATCCTTAATGTGAAAAACCATATATATGTGATTACTTAATTACTTTAATTTTTTAAAAATTATATGTACACTTGTTTTTTTTCTTTCCAGAAACAATGTATCTTCCTTTTAAAAACAAAAAATATAATCCAATATCGAATTCAAGACCTTAAGTCTTAAGCTAGATCGATCGCAGAGATATATATATATATATACACACACATTCATGCAACTTTCAACATAATCTAAATAGGTAGGCAAGCTATCTATTCATCAATAAAGTAGTAATAATAATATTAATATATATTCTTATAATATAAAGCTAATTGCATTTCCTTGCTTTTTATAGGAGCATTTGAAAAAAGGAAAAAAAAAACCCCATACATGTATATTGTATAAGTAATTGACAACTAAACAAAAGGGTTAGTTCAATAAAACTTAACCTATCAAGTTGTTTCTATTTAATTACCCACCAATATTTCAACTTTAGTCATATATCTTCCCATCTCTTTCTCTAGAAATCCCCAAGAAAGAGCCATGTTTTGTACCACATTTTAATTTAATTAATTACCTCCTACTTTTTGACATGATTCCATTTTTTTCATCTCTTCTTTTTTGTCCTCTCTCTCGATCCATTTTTTCTTTAATCTATCCCAACCAACTTCCACCAACTTGTTCGTTAATTAGTTTGATTTTTTTTCCTAAACCCAATCCCGGCCTTAACTTTAATTTGTGTGTGGTCCTAGGAAGGAATATATCAAATATAATTTTTTAATACCTAAAATAATTCTCCTTAAAATCATGCCTTAATTAGGTTAAGACTCTCAACAGCAACTCTTGTGATAATTAAGAGAGTTTATTATGTGATAAAAGGGTTTAGGTGCATGAAATTAGGAGAGCTTTTGGTATCCAATGATTTTGTGTCAATACTATGTATTTCACCCAAATGAAAGAAAAATAAAGTGAAAAAGAAAGTAAATGAGATTCTATTAAAAAAAAAACGAACACACCTAAACCTAACTCTAGAAGAGGGAAAAAAGAGAAATAGTATCAATTAAAAATAGTAAAGTTGTGAAAAAATATTACTAGTTGTTGTAGTGTTCAAAATTAATGTTTCCTAGAAAATAGAAATAAAAATCAAATAATACTTGATCAAAATTAAAAAAAAAAGTACTAGTAGCCAAGTTGACTCATGTGAGGATAATAAAATATAAAATTAAATATATATTTCGAGAAAAAAAAAACCTGGTCAAGGAAATGAATATCTGGTAGGGTCGATATGAGGAAGAAAAAAGGAAAAGGGTAAAGTTTTTTTAAATTTTCAAGTTGGAATGTTTTTTTAAGGTTGCCAACTCAACTTGTTAGCGATTGGTTCATGGAAACTTCTATATAAGAAAAATCATTTCCCAAGGGGAGGTTAATCCAAAACTTAATCCAAAGAAACTGATCTTTGATCATTATTTTTAAGGTAAAATTAATTTAATTTAATTTAATTTGTTCAATGGTTTGAGTCATGTTTACGAGTTTGATTATTAATTATTATAGAGTTTTCGTAACATTCCCTATATCCTGGTTTCAGGCCCCCACCCATGGTTTTTGACATTTTTAACTACAATTCTTAATCTCTCTTTTCCCCCTGATTAGTGTAAAAAGATTAGCTTTTTACTGTGTTATCTACAGTTAATTATAGCCTTCGTTTGACAAAAATGGAGTTAGAATTCTGCTTGTGATGATTTTCAACCTACCGACACCAAATTCTGCTTTATATTATATGTAGGATTTCTATGTGCTTGATATGGGTTTTGATGCCAACATAAATCTTGGTGAAGAAACTTAGAACATAAACTACACCGGATTGTTTGGCCAAAAAAAAAAAATACACCGGATTGGAATAACTCCAAATCAGATTCAATATTCAATAGCTTGCCGAGATTTTTTAGTCTAAATCACATGTATCTGTTTCCGTCTTAATGATAAATGATATACGTTAATTTTATTCGAATAGGTGCAGCCCAATACTTATATGTCTTAATGATAAACGATATACGATTAATTCTATTCGAACATGCCCGGCCCAATACTTATACGTGTTAATGATACTGTTAATTCTATTCGAATTCTATTCGAACATGCCCGGACCAATACTTACGTGTTAATGATAAATGATACTGTTAATTCTATTCGAACAGCCTCGGCCCAATACTTATAGATGAGATATATACATACATACTAAAAAATACCATTTTATGGCTACGAGCCATATGAATCTGGTAAAGTATTGGACTCTTACTTCGAATAGGTAAGATTTAAATTTTAATCCCTAACAACAAATTCAAGTACAAGAAAGGAAAAAACAATTTAAACAAATACCATAATGCCTAGGACTTTTGGGCCCCTATGGAGCAATTTAGTTATCAAATCTTTGGGATTTTAGGCCTTTTAAAATTTTGGGTATATAACAATGGGTAAGTTCTAAAAGAGAAAGCCCATGTAATTAAGCCCAAAACTTTCCTAGCATAAGAAGAGATCAGATCAGTCCAAAGATGTAAAAGCATTGCTCTCCTAAGCAAAACAGGTTAAAAAAGAAACATATATATAATTGAGCACAATATAGAGTCTTCGAAATGAAACCACTTTGGTAATAAACCAAACCAGGAAGATCAAGTCATTTTACAAAGTTAAATTATAGTTTGCTGTAATAAAAAGCACGATGTCCGATGCTATAAACTTTATTACATTATATTATTAATACTAATGAAAGAGAAATGATCCAACTTTGGCCTAGCGGTGAATCAAGGTTCAAGCTTTGAATCCCCCTTCCTCCTCCAACTTCCTCTGCCAAAACAACAAAATTGCAAAACATAAAATAAAGCTGCAGTAAAGGTTTAGTCATCCTAGCACAAGTGTAAACAACATTGCAATTCAAACATTTTCATATATATAGACATATATAGATGCATGTAAGGAACAATTAGTCTTGTAAGAAGAATGAGACAGATACTTACGGTTTTTTATTGTCAAGGTAGCTTATATATAGTCTCCTGATCAACCTGTTGAAGCCTTTTCATTTTTCATGATCATATGGAATGACTTAACTTTGTCCTCTGCCACAATCTCCCTCAATACATCGTCTTCGATCTTTTCTGCTTGCCAGCGAGATGGATCCTCCACGAATGCCTCGCTAAAGATCATACTCGACACCCATTCCTTCCATGTGGTCCTCCGATACTTGTCTTCCTCAAGTGTGCCTGTTGCCAATAGCTGATACACATAGACAACCTTTTGCTGACCAGGTCGGAAAGCCCGCGCGATAGCTTGCTTTGTCTTGGATGGATTCCATTCTGAATCCAATAAAATCACCCGCGATGCAGCTGTCAAACTAATGCCTTCAGCACATGCAGTAATTGAAGCAAGTAGTATCCTTGAAGGGTGACCTGGTTGATCAAACCTGTCCATCACTGTTCCTCTGTCGAAAAGCTCCAGGTCTCCTGTAAGGACCAATACTTCCCTGCCTCTCTGGAATCGAAAGACTCTTTCGAACAATTCCAGAAACAAGTTAATGGGAGCAATATTGTGGCAAAAGATGAGAATCTTCTCCTTCTTGATGATTCGATAAACAAGGTTCAAGACAAACATCACCTTGGATCCTTTCCTGAAATCAAATTTGATCTCCTCAAGTGCCATCAACTCTTCTGGACTGAAAAATTTGTTAACACAGTTTGAAGTCCTGACCAGACTAGGATGGATTGATGCAAGGGTAATCAAAAGTTCCAATTCCAAGGGATAGCCACTATATCCTGCCATTATGTTGTGAAGTTTCACCAAAGTCTCATGTTGAATGTCAGTTGAGTTCATCATCAAGGTGTAGATTTGTAGACCAGGGAGGGTGTCAGCATTTCCACCTTCATACACATCAATAAATCCATTTGTGATGTTTCTCAACATGTTAAGACCTTGAATCCTCTCTTCCCCCTCGCTGGAATCAATCTTCCTGCCAATATTGTCTAGGAAGAACTTCCTTGCTCGGTTTTCCAACAAATGGCGTGCTTTGTCCAGCCGGTTCTTTTTCTTTCTGAACTTGGGGTCTAACTTCTTCAACACTTCATGCATGAATCTTGGTCTAGCTAGGCACAAGGTGTTATAGTATTCACAGAAGTTGTTCTGAAACAGTGTACCCGAAAGCAGTATCCTGTGATCTGTTTCGACTTTCATCAGAACTTTTCTCAACCTTGATTTAGTACTTCTGGGGTTGTGCCCTTCATCCAAAACTAGGATTCCCGGACTTTCACGAAGCACTTTAGCCATAAGCTTCCTGTGCTCAAATTTTGAATCCTCCCGCATCAATGTCAGGAATGAAGTGTAGCCCATGACAAGAACACTTGGTTCTGCATGCCACTTCTGTATTTTCTCTAGAGAATCCAAGATATGCATAATATCTTGACTAGGTCTTGGACCTCTTTGATACCTTGCTGCGGACTTCTGCTTGAAGACTCTATAAGTTCTACGTCCATGAATTAAATAATGCTGTACACCAGTTTTCCATTTCTTAAATTCCTTGTGCCAGGTATATAGAGTTGTCTTCGGTGCAAGGATTAAAGGCCTCCTTCCAGGGAATAACTTCAAGAAGCTGGCAAGGAATGCAATAATGAGAAAAGACTTCCCAGCTCCCGGTGTATGAGAAACTACACAACCACCTGTCGTTTTAGATGCTTTTTCCATTTCTGCAGGTATCAATGAACCTGCAATATTTTTCCATAAGAACTCAAAGGCCTTCTTCTGGTGAAAGTGTAATTGCTTCCTGAGTTCAGGGATTAGCGCCCACACATTGTCATTTTCTTCTGATATCCGTGAATCTGAAGAAGTGTAATTGAAAAAGAGATCCAAGCCCTCACTTCCCTCAGTTTTATTATCCGGCTCCCCTTCAGTAACAACTTTACTTCCTGTTATATAGCTCTTATGTTCCAACTAGAAGAAAAATGGAAAACAGTTTTAATCAAACATCTAGTAAAGCAATAATATAAATTGATAGACTGCAGTAACTCAACATACTAAACTAAAAGAAACAACACTAAACACTGGTTTCTGGTGGAAATAGTTGAAGGTTGACTAAATTGATAAACCACTACTCCCCGGGTAGATATACTATTTGCATATGCATGTGATCAAGCTTGAAAGATAATGCCATCAAGACACCTAAATGTTGGCGATGCATGGAAGTGTTCATGCAGCGCAGTCAATATGATAACAGCACATATGCACAAGAAAAGCCCAAAAAAGAACAGAGATATAAATTCCAGGATTGGATATAATTAAATATATTTTTGCAGCTATCGGATATAGA
Organism: Corchorus capsularis; assembly: GCA_001974805.1. Lineage (NCBI taxonomy): Eukaryota > Viridiplantae > Streptophyta > Magnoliopsida > Malvales > Malvaceae > Corchorus > Corchorus capsularis. The sequence continues at coordinate 12,327 of AWWV01016306.1, forward strand.
AACTTCTTTAGTTTTTTCTTCAAAATGCAGCAATGCAGTATTAAATGATTTGTCCTAGGTCCTTTTAGAAGACAGACAACAAAATGAAAAGGGTATGAATTTCAAACTTACAAATGGTGCAGAAACATGCTGTATTTCAGTGCTCACAAAACCGCAGATACGACATAGTAGCCCAATTTCTTCGTCCAATTTGAATTCATGCTGACAATTGCTACTAGATTTCCGAAAAGATTCGGCAGACACTCTAGCCTGAGAATAATTATATTGAATTGACAGTTGAGAAAATAAGTTTAAGTGAAGCCCCAATAGGGAGCGTTAAATTGTGTGGTTAGACAAATTTGCAAGCAAAGATTAGTAAGCAAGAATTTTGGTCCAGGAAAGCTCTACCTCATCATCCTCAAAGTAAAGTGATGCTAAACAAAGTTCCATTTCTCTCCACAATATTTCAGTTTCTGATGTTTCTCCATCATCCTCAACAGCAGGTTCTTCTGCTTCTTTTTTCTTACTCATTTCTGCAGATTTTGCTTCCTTAAACTGATTCCACTGGTCAATGATGTGCGGGTCATCTTTCCTGAATGTAGAATCAATGTTTTTCATATATGAATTTATCAGTTTAGTGAATGCCCCGGCACTCAGAGGTGTTCTTCTGTAAGTTATTGGTTCATCATAATTATCCCTTCTTGACCGAGCAGAAGAACGACTTTTACTCTTTCCTTTCTTTGGGAGAGGTCTTGCCTTCCACATATTTTCATAATCCATAAAATCTAGAGCAGGAACTTTCTTCCTCTGAGTTGCATGGTTGCGTCTCACACTATAATAATTCAAAGAGACATCTTGGACCTCTTCTGGATAACTTCCGGGAAGTTGTGAAAAATGAGAGGGGTCAAAGGCTAAAGGACTGGTTTCAGAAGACACAGGAACAATAGAAAGTTGATGTCGATTCTTCCTTGGATTATTCACACTTGATTTCCTTGGAGTAGTGAAAGGTGATTTTCTCTCCCTTGATGTATTCTTACTTTTGCACAGCACATCTGTTTTTTCACCCTGAGTATGCTCTTCTGAAGGACTTGCATTCATGCCAAACATACATTTTTCCTTTTTTGGCCATAATGATAATGGCAAGTCCATATCTTCTTCTTCTGGTTCTTCTTCCTCTTCGCTCCACTCGGTCAATCTCATGGGAGGTTCAGCTCGGAACCAGCTACTCTCTGTCTCTGGAGGATTATCACCACCAACAAAACGCTCAGGTTGCATATTCCTGCGTTTAGAGCGTCTCAAGTTCATAGCATCATAAACTGGCAATTGTCTGATTTCGTCTGCAGCACTAGATACAGCCCTATATACATTATTTTCAAGCGGGTCAAACTGGACCACGGTGGATACTGAAATGTTATCTTCTACTTTGAACTTTACAGCATGTAGAAGATTATCAGAAATTAAGGGGCTGGAATCATCTTCGCTCAGAATTTGATAGACTATCTTGTTCTGCACAGATCTCACATCAAATGCAATCTGCTTTAAAACAGATGTAACAAGCAACCATGATATATCAGTTAAGAATCTTCCCAAAAACATCTTAGTTCGTCTCCTTTCAGAGCAATCCTCGGTGAAACCCCATCTATAGTGCTGATCCTCACATGGTTCCTTTTCAAGCCTTTGGAGGATGGAAATCTGATTGAGTCCTACAGCTTCAGTCTCTTTGCTTAGAATTGCTTTCTCACAACCAAGAGGACCTTGGTTAACATAGAAGTTGACATAAAACTGGCATGAGCATTGAGAGTCATGGGGCTTCCTCTCGATGGATCTTATTTTAGCATCAAGCCACACCTAAACCAGAAAGAGAATAAGATCAAGACAGGACAAAGCTAAGCAAAATATTGAAAGACTGTTAAAAGCAAGATTGCAAACTAATCATTTCTTTAGAATCAAAGAAATGAATATAAATATATATAATCACACATGACCAAAATATCGGCATTCAATTTATGCCCCCTTAGCCATTATTGCAGTCAATCTGTGAAGGGATATTGATTAACTTTATTTTCAAGCCTTATTACAGGTTACGAGGAATAGAGACTGGGGGCTAGTTCCAAAGGAAAGAAATCAGCAAAAACTGCAATATATAAATGCAAGCCACTAAAATCCATCTTATAACATATGAAGGCCATAAGCAGTAATGAATTTCACATTATGAAGTTTGGACTGCAAAGCCTGAAGAAAACATAACTTACCGGCTCTTGGTTCTCTTCATCCGGACTCCCTATCAGCTGAGAGCTTGAAAGAACGCAAACGTCAACACCAGGCCTCAAGTAGCAGGTACAGTCAGACAAAGTTGACTGCCTAGACCTAACACGAAGATCAGAGAACGGCTGTCTCGCACTCAGATATTGATCATCCATCATATGCAAGGTCATGACCCCATTCTTAATTCTAATGAGTTCCACAGCTTGCCATGAACCATAATAGGGGACCTCAAATGCTGTCACACATGAAATCAGTAGAATGATACAAAGTCAATGTTAAGCAGTGAGATATAGTATAGCATTACAATTAAAATAAAAATGGTGAATATTCTTTTGAATGAAATGAATATTTTCAACCATTCAATTATCTGCAATATTTACTTGGGAGGTATCATCTTTTTTTTTGACAAATCATACGAAAGGTTCGTGTTCGAAAGGCAATTTACGAAGTTAATTACAAGATCCTCTTTATGTCAATACTCATACGAAAACATCCAGTGTCGTAATCTTGACATCATAACCTAACAATTTGGTGGCAATTGTAAATATGGTTTGGCGGTTTAATTACTAAAGATGCAACTCCGAATCAATCGATTTTCAATCTTTCTGACCGGTTAATTAAGTTGGCAGTTTTTCCCTTCATAACTAACAAAATGTGACAAGTAAAATGGCCTAATTTCATGATAATCGCCTCAAAGCCTATGCAATCTGTTCAAATCAGCTTGATTCCAATTTGAATTAAGAATTTTAATATAAAGATACAAATACAGTAAAAGCACAGGTTGGTATAGGTGGTAATAAAGCTTTACCATATTCATTAAATGGATGCTTGGAATGATATAAATGCCTTTTCCTCATTGTTATCTGCTAACAGGATCTGCAATGAATTTGAAATGAATGTATCAGGGTACAGAGTCACATGTATCTGCAAAAATTATGAGCTTGAAACAAACAGCCTTTTAACCCCATTTTTGCAATTAATCTAACATGTAGAATACATAAAATCTAACAAAAACATACTAGTATTTCTCAAGGTTAAGAAGGCCATAACAAATTCATTAAAAAACCAAAACTTTAGCCAAAAGACAGCCCATTTTACCTGAACAATAGCAGGATCACTCCTTTATTTCCCCATAAAGAAAAATCCATTAAATTATCACAAAGAAGGAAAGGGATATGGGGAAAATGAGAAAGAAAGAGGAGACTTTACCATAAAAAGCAAATATATTTTTACAGTAGATAGAATCTATAAGCATCCATTCCATGCAATCATGAACCAACAGAATAGCAAAAAACAAGGAGCAGAGTTTTTCCTTTAGTAGTAAATTCTGCATGACACAATTCACCTTGACTAAAATTTTTAATCTCAAAAGTGCAGGGGATTGATAAAAAAAAGACAGTTGCTTTTTGATTCCCCACTGCTCACACAGCTCTGAAAATCATGTAGAATCACTAGAATGTGTAAAACAAACATAAAAAAAGTAACCAAAAGAAAAAAGAAAACCCCTGTTCTTTCACATGAATAAAGTGTAGAAAAAAAGATAAACTCATAGCTGACTTCATAACAGATAGTATCTTCACACTAAAAAACATAAAGATCATCAAAACAACAATTGATTATTATCTAAGAACAGAAAATACAGTAAAGGGTCTGGTTTTTTTGGGCCAATTTACCTGAAAAACAGAACCTGGTGGTATCAAATGGGATAAGATTTCCAGATAGAATATATTTCTAGTCTGAAATGAATTGAACTCAAGAGAAATGGAACAACCAGAGCAGAACAGAGAGTGAAGAAAATGAGTGAGTGATGAATAAATAAGGGAAAAAAAGAGAGAAAAGGACAATGGGGGCGAAGAATTCTATTTCTAATGTATAGATATGAATAAATATATATGTCTGAGAATCTTGGGTTCTGTGTCTTGCTTTGCATGACTTAAAGTAGGGGGCCCCTGCCCCCCTGGTACGTTTTTTTTCTGCAGAAAATGGCAAGTTGGGCAAATAAGGAAATTAGGCAAGGGTAAAATAGGAAAGATCATTTGATAATGAACGGCGGTGATTGATCATAGAACGTTGAATTGCTGATGTGGGGACCACCAAAAACTGCTGGAACCTTTTTTTCTGCTGATGAAATGATGATTTTGGAGTTAGGTTAGAAGCACGTGTATTATCAAGTTATCAACAGCAGAAGCAGGGGATGGCAGTCAGGGGAGGTTAGTTGAAAACCGAAATTCATTAAATAGTTTCCATTTTCCATTTTCCATTTTCCATTTTCATTTTCATTACCAAAAAACAAAAAGTCAAGCTTTTGCTTTTGCTTTTGCTTTGTGGGATTGGTCATTTCAGTACAGTGCACTCTTTTTCACTATCCTTAGTGTTCTGAGCCACTTGTGCTGTGCTGATTCTTGGAAAACAGAAGACAAGACTCATAAAGACAAACCTTTTTTTTTTTCCTTTCTTTCTTACAAGTTTGAGTTCAAGCAATCTAGGCCCAAAGTTGACAACTTCAGGAAGAATTTCGGCCTTGCCCAACAGATTCAACCTAATGTGTAGGAGTGGTAAGAAATGATGATCGGCTTCTAAAATATGGAGCATAAATTTGGAATGCAAAAGGGGTTTCAAATTTTGTTTCCATACATGCTATAACCATGTATAATTCTATTAGAATATCTAAGGAATGCTTTTTGTTTGATAAACCATGCATGATATTAATTACGGTTAACTAACTTATAACGATTTGATGATGTTAAATAAATATCTATAAGCAACGATCAACGGCCTCATAAATAACGGTTAACTAACTTATATCGATTTGATGATGTTAAATAAATATCTATGTGCAACTATATATTAACGACCTTATAAATAACGGTTAACTAACTTACAATCGATTTAATAATTATAGATAAATATCTATAAGTAACGAAAAAACGTTAAAAGCCTACGTGTAAAAGGATGCTTGTTGTCCGCGTGTTGATGACTTTATTGCTACGGTTAACTACCCTACTAAAAAAGGGTTAACTATGGTCAAAGATTACGGTTAAAGAATTTCGTGCCAATTTTTTGTTTTTTTAAGTAACACTACTATTATAAAAGAATGACTTAATAGACAATTTGACCCTTAAACTTGTAAGAAATAAACAAATTAGCCCTTAAACTTTAAAAAATGCCAATTGCACACTTGAATTTGTAAAAAATGGACAAATTAACCATTTTACATGGAAATTGATTAAATTCCGTTAGCAATTGGACGAAAATTAGCTCTTTTTGGACGGAAATTGGTATATTTCCGATAAATTTTGTTTAACTTCTGTACAATTGTTAAAGGAATTTAACCAATTTTCGTACAAAAGGACTAATTTGTCCCCTTTTTACAAGGTCAGGTATGCTATTGACAATTTTGGAAGTTTAAGGACTAATTTGTCCATTCTTTACAAGTTCAGGGGCCAAATTGCCAATTAAGCCATAAAAGAACATTATTGTCAATGTGTAAGCTTATTGCATATATTTGTTGTCAATTTATAATATCATACAAGATTAGAGTCCTTATTTGGAATAACATTTTCTCTAATAATAGGTATTTATATTTTATACATGGAAAGATAGATATAGACTGTCCTCTAGATAATGAATCATAACGCAAATTTTGACCAAGGGGAGTCTAGAAGGATTTTTCTTCAAGGGCTGACCTTTTATATATATAAGCTAAACATAGAATATTTCCCCAATTCCCCTCCTGTAATTAACTCCTTTTACACCTCATATGCTTTGTAAAAGAAGCATAGACATTAGGCCATATCTCTAATTAAGAGTTGGTAACACCTTAATTGATTCCAAATAGAGATAAAAACTTTAAAGAAATTCAGGCAAAACAGAAAAGCTATATCTTAATTAGAAGACAGGTCTTTTCTCACTTGTGGCAGCTAATTCAACTTCAGGATTCCTTTAATATATATGGCAATTTCAGGGCACTTTTGAAACTCAAAACATTTTCAGGGCATTTCGAACACTGATCAGGTGATTCACAGAAGGAAATTCAAATTCTTGGATCATCTGACTGGGAAAACCTTGCAGAGGGTTAATTAGTATAAAGCAACAATGGCCGCCCCAAGCTTATACGACAAAAAGATAGTCTGCATGATGTACGATGACATAGATTTTACACACTCGAGAGGCTTTGTCCATGGACATAACCCTCTGCAATATCTCATCCCTCTTATCTTGTTTCAAATGATCTTGTTTTTCGCAGTCTCTTGGACATTATACTGGCTTCTAAGGCCCTTGAGACAGCCTAGAATTGTCTGCAATATCCTGGTACGCTTTAAGTTTGCATAATTTTTTTTCTCTAATTTATGGCTCAAATTGTCTGAAAACATCCTTTTGTGGATAACGTTGTTTTGTGATTGCTCATTCTAATCACTCGTCTTGTTATTAATAAAATTTACCTTTCAAAAAAAATAAATACATATATTGAAAATTTTCATATAATTTTCAGGCTGGAATCATCATAGGACCTTCTGGTCTAGGGAGGTACACAGAATGGATGGAACATGTATTTCCAGGAAAAGAGTTGATTGCAAATAATACGCTGGGATCGTTTGCGACTACCATCTTCATATTTCTTTGCATAGTGAAAATGGATATCAAGATGATCTTCACTAATAACATCAAAAGAGATATATGGGGTCTTGGTTTATTGTGCACAATTCTTCCTTTAGGAATCTCTTATGGTCTCTATTTATGGCTAAGCAAATCCGTCCCCGGATTTAAAGGTGGCATCATGGCCTTAACAGCTAATGCTGTAATGTCAGTAAGTTTTTTAGCTGATGTTTCCAATGGTTTAGGGGAACTCAAACTTTTAACCTCGGAATTAGGCCATCTTGTCATTGGTGCTGCTACCATCAACGATATGACTTATATCATAATCACTTTCGTGACGGTTTTGTCAATCCCATGGATGAATTCACGTCTTGTCGATGCTTTGGTTTTATTGGTTGCATTGGTCTTGTTCTTGATATTGGCAGTACGACCAACCATAAAATGGATTATTAAGAAAAGTACCTCAGAAGGAAAACCCATTGATCAATTTTATGTTGTGGCAATTCTTTTGGCAACTTTGTGCATGGGAGTGTTTTCTGATGCGCTTGGAATGGGGGTTTTTCCTGGAGTTTTGGGTATGGGACTCGTCATTCCTAGCGGACCGCCTTTAGGCTCAGCGGTTGTTGACAGAACTGAGTTCATCATCAATACTTTATTTATGCCATTCTTCTATGTTCAACTTGGTCGTCAACTTGATGTAAGAAAAATTGTGAATTGGGAAGAGTCCAAAGTCATGCTCTTGATCATCCTTGCAGGATTTGTAGCCAAATTTCTGGCAACTTTTATTCATTCACTTTTCTGCAAAATGAAGATGAGGGATGTTTTCTTGCTCAGCCTCATGCTCAACTTCAAGGGTGTTCTCAACTACATTTTATTCCTAAAATTTCACACCGCAGTTAGTCCTCTTATTCTCCCCTCTCCCATTTCCATGGCATAAATGCCACTTTGCACCATTAAGTTTGTACGGACTGTCACTTTGCACACAACTTTTTTATTTTGACCAAAATGCATCCTAAAGTTTTATTTTTGTACCACTTTGCACCCTCCGTCACGGTAGGACAACCGGATCGGTCACGGTGTTCGACGTGGCATGCCACATGGATAAAAAAGTAACACGTGGTACACCACGTGGATCAAAAAGTGACACATGGCACGTCACGTGTGCCAAAAAGTGACATGTCATGTATCAAAAAGTGATACGTGGCACGCCACATGTACCAAAAAGCGACACGTGGCATGCCATACGCACAAAAGGATATGTGTCACGTGTCATTTTTTGTCCACATGGCATGCCACGTCAGGCATCGTGACCGATTCGTTTGTCCTATCGTGACGGAGGGTGCAAAGTGGCACAAAAATAAAACTTTAGGATGCATTTTGGTCAAAATAAAAAAGTTGGGTGCAAAGTGGCAGTCCGTACAAACTTAAGGGTGCAAAGTGGTATTTATGCCCCATTTCCATATTATCAGTAATAAGCTTATTAGCCATTTTGCCCCCTAAACTATATATGATCGAGACAATTTGCTCCCTGAACTTTCAAAAATTAAAGAACAATTTGTCCAATGTCCTGAATTTTTCAAATTCAAGGGCAAGCTATCATGATTTGAAGTTTAGAGGACAAAATGTTCTCGACAGTATAGTTCAGGACTTCAGGGGCAAGAAGGGTAATAAGTCATACTCAAATTAGCTGCAATTGTCATGGTCTTCAATAATTTCTCCTTTTTTTGCAGAATCAAATTGATGGTCAAATTTTTGCCTTAATAGTCGTGGCCAATGTCGCCATGGCTTCACTAGCAACCCCCCTGGTGGATTTCTTTTACAAGCCTCTTGATAGACTCGAAACCTCATCGTCTTCAAATCTAACAACAATGTCATTGCAATCGACTCCAAGCATAGGCGAATTAAGGATTCTTTCTTGTATTCAAAAAGAAGATGATGTTCATGGCATTATTACTCTAATCGAATCAAATGCCACACCAATGACCATCGTTTGTTCTTACGTTGTTCATCTTTTGGAGCTTGTCGGTCGAGCCACACCGGTTCTAGCATCTTATACGAAGTCCGGGGGACATGGCAGCACGGATCGAGTCATGCGTGCGTTCACTAATTATTCCAAATCGACGGATCAATCCATCACGGTTCAGCCTTTCATTTCCATTGCTCCTTACAAGACAATGTACGAGAATGTTTGTCGGCTTGCCAGAGCTAAACATGTTGCTCTAATTATAGTCCCATTCCGAAAAGCCGAAGTTGGTGAAATGAATTCCGATCAATTCCGACATTTCAATGTTCAAATGCAAACCTACGCAATGTCTACGGTTGGAATTTTGGTCGACAGGGGATTGACTTGCGTCAATTCAGCTGAATTCTCGTGTAAAATTGCTGTGATTTTCCTTGGTGGCGCCGACGACCGTGAGGCCTTGGCATTGGCAATTCGAATGTCGGACCATCCTTGTGTTAAAATGTCGGTGATGAGGATCAAAGTGGGGGAATATCGACATGAAGATGAAGTAGAAAATCAGCTTGACGACCAATTAGTGAAAGAATTCGAGTTGAAAAACAAAACCAATGATTCTGCACAATGTTCGGAGGTCAAATTGAAGGAGGGAATCGAGATTTTCAATTGGATTAGATCTTTAGAAAATGGGAATTATGACCTTATTATAGTTGGGAAACGACAAGGGAGCATTCTAAAGCTTGAAGGAGACATGGAAAGTTGGACAGAGAATCCAGAACTTGGGACAATTGGAGACATGATTGGTTCGGAGGATTTTTGTGGGGGCACGGTTTCGGTTCTTGTCATGCAACATTGTGTTGTCGGAGGAGGATGTTCCAAAAAACGGTCCAACAGTGTTCCAGATAGTAGTAAAAAATATAGAATAAGTTCGTTTTCAACAATTCTAAAACATTATACATCTACTTTAGAAAGAAACTAAGATATCATGCATCAAAAGTTCAAAATCCCCCTTTTGTTTTTCTTCTTCCAAATTGTACATGAAAATTTTCATTTGTGCTTACTTTTTCTTCTGCTTTTTGAGTATAAATTTCTTACCATTTAATTTAGAAGAAATTACAACCAGCTAAAATGGACAATTGACAAATTCATAAGTGATCATTTTCTTGGTTTAGTTTTGATATCTTCAACTTAAACAATTTCTAATGGAAAACCATATATAGAGAGCCTCACTTCTAATTTTAGCCTTGTATCTTCCTGCTTTTGGAAGAAAGTTAAAGAAGGGAAGGAATAGCTTTTGGAAGTGTTTTATAATTCTATATGTTGTTGTGCATACATATTGCTTGCTTTATGAAGGAATTAACAAATTAAAAGAGACACGGAAAGAATTTCACTTTACTATTTTCAACATTTTTCCTATAATTGTATCATTTGGAATAACAAAAACTTGTTATATTGTCTAGAGAATCAACCATATAACATTAATATTACTCTCTCTTTGATAAAAACTTTTGAAGTGTATATATATAATATATTGTATATACGTCCTATGTGGCTTAAAGCATTAGCAAAAATAAATTATTTCTTACTATTTGTTTCTTTCATCTGCAAAAAACTTATCACAAAGAGAGAAAAAGAGAGAGAAAGAGATGGAGGTTCAACATTTTAGCCATATCCATCCTCTGGTTTTCAAGGAAAAGCTAAGCAATGAAGAAGAGATCAAGGGTGCTAAATGCTCGGGTTGTGGCCAGGCGGTGTCGGGTCGAAGCTTCAGTTGCATGGGTTGCGGGTTTTACCTTGACAAAACGTGTGCCGAGGCTCCCTCCGAGTTAGCTCATCCATTTCATCACAATCACAACCTTAATCTTCTAAGTAGCTATATGTACGAGGGTTTTGGATTTGGTGTCTGTGATTTCTGCAACAGAGATTGTGAGTATTTTGTTTACCATTGTTCTTGCAAACTTGACCTTCACATCCAATGTGCTTTATTTTCATTTAATATTATTGCTGAAAAGAAAACTGGAGAGCTTCAAATTCCCCACATAGACCCATTGCTCTCCACTGAAACTGAAACCCCTTCGGAAAAACTCAAAGAAGCTCAATGTTTTGCCTGTTGGAAGCCTTTATTAGATTCTGCTTACCTTTCTCTTGATTCAGGATTTTGCCTACATAAAAAATGTTTAGAGCTATCTCTTGAAATCAATCACCTTTCCCACCGCCAACATTCTCTTTCTTTACAATTCAATAGTGAGCGTCTCCCTTGCCAGATTTGCCAAGAAACCCAGGTTAGGGGACTTGTTTACTCTTGTTCATCAAGTTGCACATTTGTCATTCATATTGCATGTGTGTCATCGACACCCACTATTAAAGGTGAAATCCATGAACACCTTTTCACCCTGTTCTGGAGACAAGGTCCATTCACTTGTGATGCATGTGGAACAATGGGAAATTTTCTTTCTTATAATTGTTGTACATGTAGCCTGACAGTTCATGAAAAATGCATTTCAATGCCACACACCATTAGAATATCGTCATCACTCACTTTCCCACACCTTCATCCTTGGACAACACAAAATGTTGAAAACTTGGGAATGCAAAATTTGTCCCAAGGAAGTGAATGCACAGCATGGGGGTTATTACTGCTGTGAATCTGATTGCAATTATATTGTCCATAAAAATTGTGGAAGAGAGGAGTCAAGTTGGTACAGATTTGATGAGACAGAAGAAAGTGATCATCCGGAGCTTTTCAAAGAGAAATCAGCCTTTTCTGTAATCAAAAGACCAAAGTTGGAGAAAATGTAGTAGCCACAGAGATAGAACATTTAAGCCATCAACACAACTTAGTTTTAAGTGATGATGATGATGATGTTAAGGATGAAAAGTTTTGTGACGGCTGTATGTTGTTCATCTCAAATACTACTGCATTTTACTATTGTTCAATATGTAATTTCTTCCTCCACAAATCTTGTGCCGAATCACCAAGGAAGCTCTACCTTTGGTTTAGGCAAAGTCCCTATAGCCTCATCTTTGATCGCATTTTCTCTTGTGGTATATGTAACCATGAGTTCAATACTGGTTTTGGCTCTGAAAATAGGGAATATTTTTGCCTTCGATGTGCTCTCTCTTCGGATATGCCCACATGTGGAGCCCATCAACACCGTCTTACCTATTATAAAGAGTATGAAGGCCAGTGCAATGGTTGTGGAGATGAACTACGTTGGGGGAATGCATGCAAAGATTGCAATTTTATTGTGGATGACGAGTGTCTTATGCTTCCCGATATAATCCAGCACAAGTGTGATGAACATCTTCTCAAGCTCACCTATGGTGACCCAAATGTTTATTCAGAACACAATTACTGTGACATTTGTGAAGAAAGAAGAAATCCAGACCTCTGGTTTTATAATTGTGCAAGTTGCCACACTTCAGTTCATCCGAAATGTGTTGTGGGAAGATACTCCTTTTTGAAGCCCGGGGTGAGCTACAAATACAAGTATCATGATAAACATCCACTCACTCTCACTCGAAAGGTCTATGATTATCCCGATCAATGCCATGCATGTGAAAAGCCCTGCCAGGATGCAACACTGGAGTGTAAAGAGGAAGGCTGCAACTATATTCTTCACTGGGGATGTGTGCAAGATAAATCCTTTCTTGCTCTAGAGGGATCCAATTAACTAGTACTGCTCTTGAGGAGACGAACGAGGATGTTGCTGATCTATTTGCAATGGAATTCTGCTACCTTGGGTCTTTGTTTGATTTCTAAATTACGTAATATTTATTCCTTGTTTGGATTGTGGTTTGACGACTTAAGATTTATTTTAATAAAATTTCTCTTTGAAATTAATTGATGTGTAGTGTGTACTGTGATGATATTTACATTTGTAAAATAGTATAAATAAATGATTTTCTGTTTGTACTTGAAGAGATTTCTTTCTACTCACTCTGAACACAAATAAATTTTCATTTGTGCTTAATTATTCTTCTGCTTGTTTAGTATAAATTTCTTACCATTTAATTTAGAAGAACTTTCAACAAGCCAAAATGGACAATTGACAAATTCATAAGTGACCAATTCATGATTGGGTCTTTTTTTCTAATCCTAAAAAGGTTAAATTGAAGTTGAAGTCCATGGCCATGGAAATTTAGATAGTATTAGTTGGGATATAGCCAATAAATGCTGCAAGGCTTCCCTTTGGTGACGTTGTAGCAGAATTTGGAGTTTCGGTTACCATTTCCTTGACCAAAGGATATCATTTTCTTCAATCATACTCTGACTAAAAGATGATTATTTTCTTGGTTCAATTTTGATATCTTCAACTTAAACAATTTCTAATAGAAAACCAAATATAGAGCCTTCCTTGTAATTTTAAGAGTTGTATCTTCCTGCCATCCCCACCCAAAATCTAAAGAGTCCTTTATTCATGTCAACGTTGTTATTGTTAGGATTTTGACACAAATCCTAGTCAGATTTGGATTGAGATTTTTTAGACCTGTTGATTGTTGGACAAGAAGACTTGTTGAACAAGAATCCTAGTAGGAAAGAGATTCTTGGAGGCTAGTTTATGTTATTATAAATAGAGAGTTTCTCTATAGAGTTTTGTATGCTTGGAGAAAAGATTTAGTGTAAGGGTTAGATTTGAGTGGAGGCACCCATAGGACAAAAGGATGGTCCTTAAATGTGTGTGTGAGATTGTTTGGTTTGATGTTTGGTTTTGTTGATGTGATAATTGGTTTGCAGAGACCGAACAAGAGTACTCATAGAGACCAAGCGAGAGTGTTTGATAACTAATGAATTTCTCTTCTCCGTGGATGTAGGCAAGTTGAGTGCCGAACCACGTAAATTCTTCTTTGTTGTGTTGATGTTTATTGTTTTACTTGCTTCCGCTTGCATGATTAATTTGATAGATTATAATTTGGGATATCCGGGTTACAACAATTATACCCAAATTGACTAATAGTTCCAATATTTTACTTTTCATCCTTCTTCCAATGCTCATGCATTTCAAGCATCATCATGAATAAAAAAAAAAGAAAAGAAAAAAGGAACAAGGCATAATTAATTCAAAAAAAGCTTCAAATTTATCTTTCCAATTTTCATTACTACAATGGAAAAGAATACAATCTAAAATCAAGAAACATGGCGGGTTCAAAGCTAAGATTGACCTCCATTGAAGGCAAGATTTAAGATATGGCACAAACAGTCAAATGCTTTCATCAAGGCAAGATTGAATTTGTTTCTTAAACAGCCTACTACATCTATTGGGCAAAAGTGTTCAAACAAATACTGTTAGCTTTTAGAGAATGAGATAGTAGGCAGGACAAAATCTGCCCAAGAAACAAAACATCTTAATTATGCAAATAACAGCAGAAATGACATGGTTGAAACTTAAGGTTAGGAGTTGGCACACAGTTGAGATTTGCATTTTGCAATGCTGGTATATGTAACCTACAAATGCATGCAATCTGTAATTTAAAGGAAAGCTGGTATAAGCTTACAGCCAGATTTATGTTTCCAAACTAAAACTGTTATTAATATATATATTGCTTTTGTATGTAAATAACTGAATATAACCCTTTATGGCTTTTTCTGTATTATAAATGGTATATTGACATCATTTTAACACACACCTCCACACAAAATTTTGTAAAAAACATAGGAAATCATGGCTTCTTCAACTAAATCTGAGAAGCAGCTTCCTTATTCATATTCATCATTACAGGTGGAAACAAGTCATACCCATCAAACATCAACATTTGATGTTTGGAGCATGATCCGAGTCCTAGCATTAATCCTAGTTTTTGCACTGTTTGCACTGTTGGCACTGATACTATATATCTGCCTAGTCTCAGCTACATTTGATCCACAGCCAGTAACAATGAATCCAACTTCATTCTCCTTGTCCAACTTCTCAGTCAATTGGGAAGCAGATTTCACCTTCGGATGCCAAGACTGTGATGCTGATGAGACTGAGTACTATGATATTCAGGTAAACATAAATTACAATGACAAAGACGACATAGCGTTTTCTAAAGTTTTCATTGAGCCATTTCAGTTGGGTACCAATGAGCAGAAGAAAGTCCACGCCAAGTTTGGGAATGACCTAGGAATTTTGAAGGATGGTAAAAAAATGGATTGGAAACCACTGCACATGACCATGGAATTAAAACCAATGCTTTCATATAAGCTAATGCTAATGGGACCAGTCTGGATTCCCAGTGGGATAGTAATGGATTCACATTGTTGGGACTTGTTCTTGGGTGTGATACTTGATACAGGAGGTGGAAAGTTGATTCTAAGCTCACCAATTGAATGCCCTCAACCTAAATATTAGAATAAAAAGAATGAGAAAATGAATATCTCACCAACTGAATGTTATGTAACTCATGCTTTGACAATTTTTTTTTAAAATTTTTTTTTCAGCTTCAAGTAAGGCATCTTCAAAAGAGATGGAACAAATCGTAAATTCTAGCATGAATGAATTAGAGTATAAACAAAGGGAACTCACTACAGAAGAACTTTGTCCACAGTAGGTGCAATTTCTATCCTTCAACCAAGAACTTGGCATACTTGCTAGTGCATTTCTTCCTGGATAACATAAAAATGTCATGATAGTAACTTAATAAGTGCAAAGTTTGCCTAGGGAGGATCTGACAGAGTATATGGTAGAAATTAAACCCTATTCACCCTGTTTCAAGTTCATCTTTGACATGATTTTAACACAAACAGTTTAGTTCTTGTATCAAGGAGACCAATGATTGAGTTTGTTTCTTCAAATGCAACTCATGGAATCTAACATTACATCATTTATTAGGCTTAAGGCTACATTTTATTATGTTCGGCTGAGCTCAATTGGGCTTTGGTCATTAGAAGTAATCAACTGAACCCAATGAAAATTTCCTACATCCCCAAGTTATGTATTAAACTATTTTTTTTAAAAAAAAACATTTTAATTTAATTTAAGAGTTACGTGTATATATAATCCTTTGATAAAAATCTGAGTTGTTAATGGGGCTTTTACTGATGGCAAAACTCAAAATTGATATCCATGAGTCCACTGTCCACTCAAATATGGTGACATTGAAGTCCATATCATGGCCATGGGAAATGATATTAATCATGAATTTTAGTACCCTTTGGTGACATTGCAGCAGAATTTGGAGTTTTGGTTACCATTTCTTTGACCAAAGAAAATCAATTTCTTCAATCATACTCTTGACTAAAGGATGATCATTTTTTTGGTTCAATTTTGATATCTTCAACCTAAACAATTTCTAATGGAAAACCAAATATAGAGCCTTACTTGTAATTTTAACCTTGTATCTTCCTGCCATCCCCACCCAAAATCTGAAGATTCCTTTTATTCATGTCAATGTTGTTATACCCAAATTGACTAATACTTCCAATATTCTTCTTTTCATCTATCTTCCAATGCTCATGCATTTCTTGCATCATCATGAATTAAAAAAATAAATAAAAATGAAAAGATAAAGGAACAGGGCATAATTAATTCAAAAAAAGCTTCAAATTTATCTTTCAATACTACAATGGAAAAGAATACAATCTAAAATCAACAAACATGGCGGGTTCAAAGCTAAAATTAGATGGTACTCAAGTTTTCAATCATAGCACCATCTCCTACATAAGACTAAGACCCGCTTTATCTAATCCAAAAGAAAACAATGAAACAGAGGATAAACTAGTCCTCAATTGCAGGGAAAATAACCCTGAATTTTTGTATGCTAAGAATCTCACAAGAAACAAAATAATAAGTATAATGATAAGAAAAAAAAGGGTAATTAATCCTTCTTATTGAGCTTATGAATCTCAATAATTTGTAGCATTTCTGATTATCTGATGAATTGAATCCTAACAGATAGGTAAATCGGCTGGCGGTGCTTGGAGAGTCTGTAATTCTCCAACTCCATTCTCAACCAAGAAAGCCATGGCCAAACCCCATCCAATATGAACATCCAAGTGACAATGCATAATCCACACACCTGCATTAGTTCAAATTCAAACATCAAATCATCAAATGAAGAATTATACTTGGAAAAACTCTGTTTTTGACAAACTCTGTTTTTGAAACTCTGTTTTTGAAAAACTCTGTTTTTTACCTGGATTATCAGCAACGAATCTGATAACTGCCCATCCATTAACAGGCACTGCAACAGTGTTCCTGAGTGGGGGATCAACAAGGTTGAATTTAGAAGTATCTTTCTTAGGATTGAAGTTTCCAAAACCTTCTGCAATGATATAGAAATCATATCCATGAAGATGAATTGGATGATTCTCAGGGGTGACAATGCTTGTGTCCTGAAGCACAATTTGTACACTTGACCCATACTTTAATTTGTAAAGCTTAGTTCCTGCAACAGGTTGGAAAAGAGATCGGCTGACGTTTCCGGTGTAATCAAATTTCACCGGAGGGTTTGCCGGAAAATCTGTGGTGAAAACTCCGGGAATTCCTTGGTGGTGAGCTTGTAACAGAGAGAAGTTCTGTGGAAGAACAAAGGAAACATTGTTCATGCTGGCGGTGAAACGTGTCCCATTTGGTCCTTGGCAACGACTCTTGTGGAAATTTTTAGGGCAGTTGTTGAGTCCTAGACCAACTGTGAAGAAGAGGTTTTCGTCAATATCAGTCGGAACTTCGACTTTCCGGGGACTTCTAAAGCTCTGGCTAAAGGCTGTGACAGTGTTGGTATCATTGTAAGCTGGGAGAGTAGGCATAATTGGTTTGGGAGCAAGGCCTTTTTTGCAGGCAGGGCAAGGGGCAGATTTGTATTCAAGAATGGCGGTGGTGGTAGTATTGTCAAACGGTGCGTTTTGGGCGCTTTGGTAGGCTCTTGCCGCCATGTAGTATCGTGCCGGTGGCTGGTCCGCCGTGATCAGGACATCAGTGGTTTGGCCAGGGCCTAACATGATGACTGAAGTGGTGAAGGGTTTTAAGTAGGAAGCATCGGCTCCAACAACTGTAAACTTATGGTTGGCCACTTTGAAGAACAACGGTTGGTTCAAGGCGGCGTTGATGACTCTCAGAAGGTTTGTCTCGCCGGAATCTGTTGGAATAATAACAGTGTCTGCAAAAAATGGAAAAAAAAAAGGGTCAACGCAGGTCAACCTCCTGGAAGTTAGAAATTTCAGTTATTATGGTTATGATCTTGAAATGGGGCTTCAGATTGAGACAGGCAGGTCCAATAGGTAGGTCACTGTCCTTTTTGCTGTTAAAATACTCATCATGAAATCTCTGTTCTGTTTAATTAATGTAATAAAAAAATTTGTGTTTTAAGTGCTAATTAAAACCGTCTAATCAAAGCAAAGATTTGGGTAATGAGCTATGATTAAAATTTTCAAATATATGAATGTGGGACCTTGAATGATGCTTGTAAATGTCACATTATTTACATTTAATTTATTCAGTGTACCTATAAGTGTAGCTAAGAGTAATGTGAACCATTAAAAGTTGTAGCTACAAAAAATGAAGTAAAATTAAGTTAATTAGGTATGTATGGTGAAGAAGTAATTAACCTTTGCTGGAGCATTTGTAGAGATCACCAGGCTGTCCATTAATGGTGTAAGCATCAGAGATATTTGGAGCTGCCCCTGTTCTTGTTGCTTCCCTCACAACATCAATGGGGTTTGCATCCCACCACTCACCTGAGATTCATCAAGTAATCTTAATTTGAATATTTTGATCATAATTATAAACTGATTTTGTTTAAGAATCGTTATAATTAATAAGGTAATTACCGAGTAAAATGGTGTTTTCGCGCTTTGGCTTAGGGAAGGGGTAAGATTCTCCATCTCTGGGTTTGATGATGAGAGCTCCATAGACAGTAGCTCTGAGCCATGAACTATGAGCATGCCACCACAATGTTCCTTCTTGGCCTTGAATTGTGAACCTATATGTGTAACTTTCACCTGGTCTAATTGGACATTGAGTCACAAATTCAGGTCCATCTGCCCATGCAGTTCTCATTTGCCTAACTCCATGCCTGTAAAAAAAAAAAAAAAAAACTTGTTAATTAGTATTTGACATATGCATGGTCATGCATGCATGCATGCATGAAGCAGGTGAAATATTTATGAATTACCAGTGAATTGTGACATTATATTTGGCTTTGTTGATGACTTTAATTTCAAGGGTATCTCCATTCTTGACTTCCAAGGTAGGTCCTGGTAACATGCCATTAACAGTGATAGCGTTGTGAGTCTTGCACAGCCTCTTCACCGGCGTTGCTTGGATCTGTTTCATTAAGTTAATTAGCTATGATTACTAATCAAAAAGCAAAAAAGAACAAGCAAATGGATATGATTAAAGTAAAGAAGACATACGACAAATTGATGCTGATGATATTCTGCATGGGTTAAGGACAATGCAGAGCAAATGAGAAGGAAAATGCCAAGGAAAATGATGGAAGAGTTCTTGAAAATCTCCATGATCATCAGCAAGCAATTAACTAGCTTAATTGATTGCGTTTTGCTTTGAGTGTTTAAGTTGATTTTGAGAAATGAGAGAAAATGTGAGAGTGTGTGAGAGAGAAGAGACTTGGAGGGTCTTTTTATAGGAAAGATTAGAGGGGAGAGAGATAGTTGTTTGAGGTTGGCGGATTAGGTTTTGATTCGGCAAAATGGTCGTATTCCAGGCAAAACTTAGTTCAACCCTGTAGGAGTTGTTGCACCCACTAGCCTATTAAAAGTGAATAATTTCTTTCAATGCTTGCTTCACAAGGATTTCATTTGGGGTTTGATTTTTCAGCAAATTATCATCATTATTATCATTTATAAATCTGATTTTGTAGGGCAACAAACTATTTTGTTTGCTTTCCAAATTTTAATCATTAATTCGTTAAAATTTTGAGTTGATTCTCATGAAAATGATATAAATATCAAATGATTTTACATGTATTTTCTTGATGTGTATATATGTACCCATCAAACTAAAGATTTGAAAAGTCTTCGTTTATGTTATAGTCTAAGGCAAAATGAATTGAAAAGAAAGAAAGAATTGCATGATAGTCAAAAGCATTCTTTTCTAGCCAAACGAAGAAATCCGTAAAGAAACTAAAGCTACTTTTCTTATAAAGTAGACTTTCCATATCAAATGCATTTCTCCATTACATACTCAATAATAATTATTAATCTTTAATGGAAATTTTTTTAATTGCATGTGTGAGAGCAAGTTGATCATTTTCTAGAAAAGGGTCACCATTATATACCTAATTAAACTTGAAAACCCCATATAGAAAAAAAGTATATTTTCATGGGAATTAAACTCAACATTTATAAACAGAAAAAAAATATCACTTTCTTTGAACTCAACTTTCTTAATTAAACAGTGAAGAGAATAAATGTGATTGTTGCTTAAGCCATTGCTAGCTTTTTTACATCAATCCAACATCACATATTTTCCTTAGAATAGAGAAAATCAAAAGGTTACCATCTTGAAGATAAGTCTATATGTTTTATAAAAAAAAAGTAGTGAATATTATAGCTTAGCTAGATTTGCAAAATTTTGTTTCTTTCACGCGTCATTGCTAACAAAAAGCCTAGAAGAAACAGTCTAAATATTAATTTTAAAGACTTAAAAGCTTATACAGGCTGTTTTATTGAATTAAAAAAAAATAAAGTTCATGAAATGACAAACTCAAGGAAGATAATTTAATTAATTAATATATGTCAGACTTATTCAAGATGATGAGCCCCATGTAGATGTGGCATATTGCAAGAGGATTGACGATTAGTTTAGGTTAAATGTGGACTTAAAACCTTCACAATTGAATCTTATAGTTAGTCTCCTTTCAAAGAAATGACAAGCAGTGTTTAAAGTCCACTTTTATTGGTGGAAAATATTATTATGATATAAAATTATTAATTAAACAAAATTAGAGAGATTTTGATTGAGTCTTAACAACAAGTCTGGTGGAGACTTCAATTGGTCATTTTGGAGTTTTATTAAATGTGGAATTAGGTAAGTTGTCAAAAAACAGTTAACAGATAAAGAATATCTAAGTAGGAAAAATTAATGGGCTCTGTTTATTTTATTCAAAAAAAACGTAGCATTCTTTCCCATCTCATGTTCGCATGTTTGATGAACTAAAAAGATCTCAATTGTCGTACACTATTAATTTTTTTTGCTCACGTGTTGTTTTATGTTTTGGTTAATTAATCTTGATCTTAAATCTTAATCTTAATCTTGCATTCGAGCATTTGATTCAATGGTTTTCAATTTCGTCCGAAAATTTATGTATATGATTTGTACATATACCAAACCCAATGTACGTATAACTTGTAATGCAAATCATTCAGATTGAATAATCAAAACCCTTTATTACATTTTGTTTCCTTGTATTTGAAAAAGAAGAACTTTTAATTAATGCTGCAATTAACTTTGGGGAATGTTGCCAAAGAAGAAACATACAAAAGCTAATGAAAATAAGACTTGGTTCATTGTTTTTTTTCTTCCTTTTGCTGTTTAGTTGGTAACCACTAAAGGACAATGTCTCCCCCAAAAGATAAAAAATCACAATTTTTACTGTGAAAAATGATTACTCATTACATATAGGATCATGTTTTAACCTAAACAGAGTTTTGTCTGAAATATTGGCCTGAAACATGACATTGGTTAGTTATCCAGGAGCATCTTTTAGAAGGACAGCAATGAAGGAAACTGTCACTGTCAGAAAATATGGTAGGAAGCTGATACTGTACTTTACATCACTGATGACATGAAGAAGAGTTACTGTCCTAATATGAATTATCCTTTAGATTTTGGCTAATGTCATGATTTTGGTCTGTTTGTGAAAATTTTATTGGTCAATGCTATAAAATTAATCAAAGATGAAAGAGAATTGGCTAAAATTTCTTAAGGAACAAGTGAAAATGATCAATTCTTATTGTAAAAATTGGTTCAGTGGAATGAATGGCTGCTGCTGAGAAACAACAGCAAAGGCCAAAAAAAAAAAAAAAAATTGTAAGTGACAACGGTTAGTCTCTTTTAATAGAAGCATGTAATTAGAAAGAGAGTTAGGATTAGATAGGTGAACAAAATTGAAGGAACAATTAACAAAGTTGGTAAGGGTTTGTTACAGACTTTTTTGAGAATCTTGTGGAGAAAATGAAAAGCAAAAAGTTCATTGAGAAGGTCGTTATAATAAGTAATGAAAAAGAAATGCAAAAAAAGAATTGATAGTAGAGCAGAAGGTTCCTTGTCAAAGTTTACTTCATATATGCTTTTTTGTGTCTTTCATTATCTTTTCTCTTTGAGTTTCTGTTTTGCTAAAAAGTAAAAAAAAAAAAAAAAAAGCTTTTTCTTTCCACTTGCTTTCTTGGGTTTTCATTTTCACTAGTGGTTATAGGTTGGTGTGAACTTATGGAATGTTCATTTACATCATTTTCAGGCTTGTCTGGTTAAAAAGTCAATATAGCATATATATTGTGTTCTGTAAATATACAAAATGTTAGTAAGATTTACTGTCTCTGATCTGATAAATTTGTCCAGACAGTGATGGTCTGATGGATAGTTAAAGGAAAATTGCTATTTGGGTTTTGATCATTCCCATTATCTTGGAATGTTTCAACATCCATGGTAATTTTCAGTTTCGGTTTCGGTTTCAGCTGGTTGATTTGAAAAAGAAAGTTGAAATGACATTGAGCTCACAAGGGCTAGAAATGTGCAGTTTCTGAATATAACCCATTTTATAGCATAGCAGAAAAGTTTTGGAGTTTGGACTTTATGAAAATTTTGATTTGGGACACATTGAGTGATTAATAATCCCTTTAGGGTAGGGAACAACTTGGATTTCAAGTTAAAGCCAATGGTGAAAGGAAATTGAAGAAAATTGAAATTAAAGTGCAAGAGGCCAAAAAAACCAATTGGCTGATAGAAAACATGGATCTGCAGCCCCCAACCACTTTTCTGATTGAATGGCATGAAATGGAACACATGATTATTGACCTTTTCCTTTTCTTTTTCTGAGTTACTTGAATCCAAATGTAAAAAGAAGTTTAACCAAACAAATAATTTAGCAGCAATGAAATCCCATTTCTAAGTCCCATTAAAAGGATTGATGAACTTTAGTAATATGCAGAAAGTCAGACTGCTACCAACTCCAAAATTTATTGAAGAACTATAATGGTATTCATTTATAGAAAATTAAGAAAAATCTTGAATAGCATCAGAGATTTTCATTAATGTAACATAATGTTTAGGCTTAAAATCAACTTCATTCAAGAATTACGCTGAGTCTTTCGCCTGCATCCACGGTAGACTGAAGCTTATTGACAGCATAGAGGAAGAAAAGCCTTAAAACTAGAGGCTGACTGACATGCTGTAACTTGTCCTAATATGTTCTGATAGCGAAACTAAAAAGTGCAGAACATTGGTGATTAATGCTTATAGTTTAATTATGAAAGATTTATCAGACCTCACAATTCAAACGATCATAATCTTGCGTAGAAATGGGAATTTCGGTTAATTACTGCTGGCTGAGATACTACTTATTGGAGGCAAAATTCATGTGTTGTCTCTATTCTTGCATCAAATATACATTTTAAATGCTGATGCATATATCCCTACCTAAACTCTCTAATGTAAGGGTAACAACCAGAGGACATCCAATGAATACAAAAACCAGAGTGGTGTGTTGAAATCTGCAGCAAACTTGGTGACCACAATAAATTCCTGGAAGATTGAATTGGTATAAGGCCATAAGCTAATGACACTGACAGTTAAAAGTACTTTTGGTGAACATTTAAAAAGAAAATACAGTTCTTTGATGCATATTTTAATAAGAAAAGCTTCCCTTCTGTGAAAAATAAAAGTACTAGTAGAACCCTGCCCATGGACAAGCATCTTGCCTTGACTTGCTCTGATGTGATGATTAACTTTATGGCAGTTGCCTGCTTAGTTAAGTTGAATAAGCAATCTTTTCTAGATGGAACTAACATTCAAACTTTTCTAGATGGAAGAAAATTTAATTGAAAAACAATCTTTTCTCTAGTGAATTGGTTGCAGACAATTTCAAAATTGCCTAGTCTTTCCTCAGGATTCCAGGAAACCAACTACTAGACTAAATAACAGCAATTGAAGACAAACATCTTTGAGCAATTCAAACGTACTCATATTTACAGACTCATAGATAGGCACACAAAATTAATTTCTGAAACTACCTTATAAGAATAAAAGAATGATAGCGCCTATTGCCTAACTTAAAACACTTTCCCTCACTCGCTTGTTGAAGGAACTCCTGCTCCATCATCACCAGAAGGTGCAGAACTAGCCGGTGTCTCTAGTCTGATTTCTTCCAGCTGCTGGAGAACTTGTTGAACTTCCGGTCGTGCCGATGGTGATGGATCAACACAATGCAAAGCCAGCTTTAAAGTGTTTAGTAACTCATCACCAATGGAAGATGCATCCCTCATCAACTCCAAATCAAAGACTTCATTTGTCCACTCTTCTTTCACTATAGAGGCAACCCATTGTGGCAAATCAACACCATTCATCGCCTCTCCAGGAGATTTCCCTGTTAGGAGTTCTAATATGATAACTCCAAGGCTGTAAACATCAGTTTTTGTATTAGCTTTCTTGAGCTTTGAAAGCTCTGGTGCTCTGTATCCTAATGCTCCTGCTGTTGCAATTACATTTGCATTCGCGGCAGCTGTCATTAGACGAGAGAGGCCAAAATCTGCTATTTTAGCAGTTGTATCCTCATCAAGTAATACATTGCTCGATGTAAGGTTCCCGTGTATAATGTTCTCTTGAGTGTGGAGATACAGCAGACCTCGACTAACGCCTTTTGCTATTCTCATCCTTGTTGGCCAATCAATGGGTGTGTCTGGCCCTCGAGCTGCAGCAAGATTGAATAACATTAGCTTTAAGACAACTGCAATGGTTCAGTAATATAAATAGTCTTAGTTTGCATTTCACTTACCATGAAGGAAAGTTGCAAGGCTTCCTTTAGGCATGTAATCGAAAACAAGAAGCTTCTCTCCTTTAGGTCCCATATAATAAGCCCTCAAAGCCAGAAGATTTTGGTGTCGGATTTTGCCCAGTACATTGACCTCAGTTTCAAATTCTCTCTGACCTTTAGTAATCTTTTCCCTAAGTCTCTTCACTGCTACCTGGCTTCCATCCTCTAATGTGGCCTTGTAGACAGTTCCATAGGTGCTTTTCCCCATAATTTCCGCAGTTGCACACAGAAGATCATCAGCAGTAAAAATCATGGGGCCATCAAAATGGACTAGTTTTCCACCAGCCTCTCCTCCTGCTTCAACTTCACCAGCAGTAACTGGAGTTCCCTTTTCGCCTCTTGCTGCAGAAGCAGCAGCAGCAGCTCTGCTTGTTGTTTGACCATCTTTTGCTTTTGTTGTTGCCCTTCTTCTGATCAAGATACAGAGCAAAATGAAACATAGAACAAGCAGAATTATAAGAAGGGCTCCAGCAGCAATTAGGATTATATCTTTGGTACTCAATTTTCGATGTTTATGTCTCGATGTCTCAGATGGGGAAGAGGGGATGCTTTCAGAAGGTGCTGGAGAAGGGCATGGAGTTGATCCAGAATATCCACATAGCTGAATATTCCCCACAAAGGAGCTTGAGTTGAACTTTTGGGAGAGTGGAATTGGAACAGGACCAGAGAGATTGTTATATGAAACATTTAAAGAATTAAGACGTTTGAGATCAGCAATAGAAAATGGGATTTCACCACTAAACTCATTCTCTGACAAATCAAGTTGAGTTAAACTTGAAATATTTCCCACACTTGCTGGAATTGGACCACTAAATTTGTTCCTTTTCAAAACAAGAACAGAAAGGTTATGCAAACTGTCAATAGATTCTGGGATTTGGCTTTCAAGATCATTGTTTTCCAGGTTTAAAACAACAAGAGAGGAAAGATTGGAGAAACTGACAGGGAAGCTTCCATTAAGTGCATTATTAGAAAGATCCAGATTCCTAAGCCTAGAAAGCCTTCCCATATCATTTGGAATGGGTCCAGTAATCAAATTATGACTAAGAGAAACTTCTTGGAGCTCACTTAACTTTCCTAAAGAGGAAGGTATGGTTCCAGAGAGGGAGTTATGGTCAAGGGTTAAGTACTGAAACTGATAAAAGCTGTTCTTTTGTGTTGCACCCCAAGAATCTGGGATAGAACCAGAGAGATTGTTGTGTTGAAGTGCAAGAAAAGAAAGAGAAACAGAACGAGTGAAACTAACCGGGACTGGTCCTGAAAGTGAATTGAAGCTAAGGTTGAGCCTGAAAAGCTTAGTAGAATTTGCAAGATTCTCAGGGATTGACCCAGTGAGTGAATTATTACTAAGGTCAAGAGTTTGAAGCAAAGGACATGAACCTAATGTAGCAGGAATTGAACCAGAAATCCTGTTGTTGAATAGCTGAACACCTCGAAGATCAGGAAGAATACCTAATGCTCGAGGAATAGAGCCGCCAATGAGATTATCATGGAGACTAAGCTTTCGAAGAGCTTGAAGTTGGCCAATTTTCTCAGTGATTCTGCCACCTAATCCTTTCCATGGGAGCTGGATAACAATGACTTGGCCTTGAGCACACTTGATTCCAGCCCAACCACCAGAACAAGCACCATAGCCACTATCATTCCAGCTTTTTAAGAACCCTTTTGTGTCAATCAACTCTTGCTTAAATGCTTGAAGTGCTTGAAAATCCGCTGCTGTAACAATGACACCATCCCAGGCCTGACTCGAGACTGGCTGAACAAAGAAGAAGCAAACAAGGAACAGCTGAAAAAGCAAGAAAATGTGGGTAATAGGAGAAATATCCTTCCATTTCTCCTTTTTCCTATTTGAAACTAAAAACCCCAAATTTTGTATCTCCATTGCCATTAAGAAGTGGCAAAGAACTCAAAAAAAGAGAAAACAACAGAAAGAGTAGTTATTTATAATAAGTAATCGTTTTTGTTCCCTCTCTCTCTCTCTTTCTCTCAAGTTTGAATGTGTTTTTTGGCGTTGGCATGGAGGAATGAAACAGGGGAAATGGTTAAATTGTGGGGAGGGTTTTGTAGTCGAGAGGAAGGATAGAAGAGTGCCAAAGAGGTGGGGTTTTTGCTGTGGAAAAGCACGTGAAGTTCTTAAGAGAGAGAGAGAGGAATCTTTTTTGTATTGGGAGAGAAAAAGAAGAGTGGGAAAAAAAAAAAAACAGCAGACAATTGTCAGGTGGATGCAATAAGAGAGAGGCTCTTCCACACTTCCACAAACCTAACGGCTAGTTTCTTTCTTATTTCACCCAAAAACATTTCAACATTATTTAACTTCTGTTTTTTTCCCTATTCTCAATGTTTATGTTTTGACCAGTTCATGTCGTGGATGGTTCGGTTCTTTTATTGCCCTTGCCGCTCCTCCTCTCTCTTTGGCTCTAACGGCTATCT
Source organism: Corchorus capsularis (assembly GCA_001974805.1). Taxonomy (NCBI): domain Eukaryota; kingdom Viridiplantae; phylum Streptophyta; class Magnoliopsida; order Malvales; family Malvaceae; genus Corchorus; species Corchorus capsularis. The sequence continues at coordinate 39,520 of AWWV01016306.1, forward strand.
TTTTTAAACGGGTCCTACCATGAAACACCTGCTGAGGAGGACTATAAAATTTAATAATTTTTTTATAATATGCATGTACTTACTACAAAGTTACAAAAAAATTGGTCAGCCTTTTTTATGTATTGAATGACCATAATACCCATGGAAAGTAGAAGCAGACATGGGTTTATTTGGGGTCGAGGGTAGGGGGATGGATTTTCAAGTTAGTGATACGAGGTTAAGATAACATGTCATTATCATTTATCTTCAAAAACTGTAAAATTTCTGACGAAATCTAGGAGAAAGTAAGGAAGAGAGGGGCCCTTGATTAATGTACACCGTTGGATTGGAAGATGTTTTGAGATTTTTAAACTGTAGCGATAAGAAAAGGACATAGAAAGAGGTCACCTTTTTGCAGTTAATGATGAGAAAGAAAGGAACCTAGTTTGAAAAGGTTCGAGTTTCAATTAAGCCTAAATCTAGCGATGGTCTATTGATGACAAAGAAAGGGTTAGTTTCATCATCATCACTTTCATCAGGTTAGGGGGACCGCTAGATTTCTAGCCTCTAGCTATAGAAAAAATGGATGGTCAACTGCAATTCAACCATCGCCCAATGGACTTGCACGTTAGGCCCAAGTATGGGAAAATTGCTAAAAGAAGGATGGGAAATGGACCACCATGGTCAATGGCTCAGGCTCTTCAAGTGAACCAATAAGGGTTAAGTTTGCATAAAAGGCCCAATACCAGATGTTTGCGTGAGTGGTAGGAACAATATAGAAGTGGGCAAGACAACAAAATTTTTTTGCAATCCTTATTATTCCTAAACAAATCCCAAATATGTTAACATATTAAAAAATCTGCAAGTTATTGCACATAGAATACAAGAACCAAAACAAGTAAACAACCCATACCCTCCAATTCAAGGAGACAGACACTCATAATGTGCTATTCTTGCATGCTATTGAATTATATACTTCAAAACATAAAACAACTCAAATGGTTAGTTTAGGCTACTTTTTGCAGGGACTCGATGCATTTTTCGGTGCATATAACATAGATAATACCATGAGTTATGAGTTATTACCATGAATTTCTTTTGTAGTTCATAAAGCTTGCGATAAGAAAACAGTTACTCTTGATCTTACACCATAAACTTACAAGCAGAACCTCAGCAACCAAAAAGGAAGTAAACATAATCCGAATCAACACCACTATATCACCAAATAGCCCTATGAATAATCTAAAGCAAGGATGAATCTCCAATTCCACATAAATTTCATTCCCGGTACAAGACTATTGAATATCGATAATTCTCCTCTACCAAAATAGCATAAACTAAAACAACCAAACTAAACAAAAGCACCTAATCACTGAAGCCAAAAGGACTCCTACATTGATGCTATTGCTAGCAAACTAAGCCATTGGATGACCAAGATTATCGCAAAGCTAGAATCAATAACCATTCAATCTGTAAGCAGCGATCACAGCAACTCACAGATCCTGACTAACTAGCTTGAACCAAACCCCAACTCATTTGAACCAAATGAATCACAACCATCAATTAAAGCACCAAACCAGAGCTGCTTCAATCCTAAACCCTCACTTTCACAAAGAAGTAACAGCCAACAACAAGGGTAGCATACTTAAAATTTAAACCCCTTCCCAGAACGATCTAAATTCTATTAATTTTCCAATGTAAAAACATTGCACTACTCAAAACCCAATTTTCCTAAATGCAGATAATTATTGTCTTCATATACCTAAAATTGATGTGATCAACAATCCCCAACAACAGCATAGAATTCGATACATAGTTAACAATCTAAAACCAAGTTTAAATCTCATCAAATCAAAATTTTAAGTGGCAAATAATACAAATAGATCTAACTCTTAATCCAAATTCAGTTCCAAATTTCTACATAACAAGCAAAAACAGTAAGCTACAATTGAATGATTTAATCTACCATGAAAACAGTAAATCATTTTTGATTTACCATAAAGGAAAGATGAAAAATCTCATACGGACGTGCTTCTTCGAGGATCTGTTCATCAGACGCGTGAGGCAACTGCGGGGGCTGCGGCAGCTGCAGCGGAGGAGGCAGCACCACCGAGGAAGGAGAGGAATCCCGAGTTAACCGGCTCCTGATCGTCTAAGAACAAGTCCTCTGGAACCCTAAATGCACCATGTAGGCAGACGATTGCGACTCCAATCAAGAGAGCAGAGATTAACAGTGATCCAACGCTGGTCAGGAACACGACAAACACTGTCAAAACCACCAACGCACCAAGCGTCTCGCGATCGGAGAACGTACGGCCAAAAATCACCAGAGGTTGATCCGAAGGGCGGAAGAGATATAGGAAGACCCAAGCGGCGAAGAGGCCGAGGAGGACGAGTAGGGAGAGGGGATGAGAGAGGAGGGAGAAAGCCAATACAACTACGAGGAGGGTTATGTAATTAACTTTAAAGTAGCTCAAGTTTTTCCGGATCCGAGAATAGGCGTCCGTTAGATTATCGGGACGGGCCATAGCACTCCGATCTATGAGTTCGTACCATGGGCGGCGCTGCGAGAGGCCCTGCCGGATCGAGGAAGTGAAGCGTGAGAGGAACGCACGAAAGGCGGGAGTGGCTATCGGGGGTTGTGATTGGGCCCCGCCACCCGCCGTTGATTGAGGGGTTGACATCGGAATTGTAGCGGGATTCGCCATGGTGGGTGGCGAGTCAGATCGAAGGTTGTGGTGGCGCGTGGGGTTCTCTTAACTGGAAACTGGACACCGTTGCTTCGAAATTGGGATGTCTCGTAAAGACGAGGGGAAGGCGAGTGTGTTTCGTTTACGGAGTCGGACTTAGGTGTTTGATTTTGGGAAATGATTGTGTGTTTCGCGATAAAGTGTAGATTTCAAACGAACGGTGTGGATGAAACGAAAATGCACCTTCAGTTCAATACAATATTTTCTTTGGATTGTTCTATCGATGAAACGAAATTTCCTTTCTTCTATTTTGCTTTGCATGCTTAAGTGGTTTTTTGCATTGTGTTAAATACAGGTATCGATGGATATATCGAACGAATATATCGACGGATATATCGAACGGATATATTGACGGATATATCGAGGTATCGATGAAATTCAAATATAAGTGGTCCAAAATGCACTAAAACGACGGATATTTATAGTAAACGTTTGAATTTTGCTTTGAAATTTTGACCAAGATATGATAAATAGAGTATATGTAGACATTTTTTTATTATTTTTTTATTTTTTGTACTGCGAAAAGTGTATGTAATATGTATAAATCAACTATACTAATTTAAACACACATTTATTTTATCTCCAAAATGATGGTTACCAAATTAACCACTTCATTAAATGTAAAAAATTATATGATTTCTTTTCTGAAGTAAGAAAGTACTATATCATATTTATAAATGCATTATTTTACATTATTTTAGTTACAAAAACACAATCCAAAACACAAATACAATCTCAGTACCACATTGAATTTCTTGGAGGCTCAAAATAAACTACTACCGTAGTTACCACTGCTATGACTTCTACTAGGCATGGATGTATCATCTCCCCCGGGGGTAGTAATCCAGTTAAAATATTCAAGCCATGACATATAAGGTTTATAAATCGCCATATAATTGTACACATATTCCAAATATGCCTCTCGACTAATTCTTGTTAGCCATCCAGTAAGTGTTTGGCCTTCTAGCGAAAGACGAAAATGGTAATTCATACATGTCAAGAATCTTCCTATTATTGAGATGACCAAAACCCAGACTTAATTGAAACAGATATTTAACTATAATGTGACTTTTACTTTCAACAAAGCTTTGGGCAAAAATAAAAAATGACATATAAGTGTCGTGTCAAATACCAACACTTAAACGAAAAATTATCGAGAAATCCGGGTCTATCTCAAACAAAATCACTTAAACGAAACAATTATCTGTATTACTATTACCACAATTTTGTATAAAATGACTTCAATTGCTAATATTTTTGAAAAAACCCTTTCCTTCATCGAAATGTCGCTTATATTTTTAATCCTAAATGTAAAAATGAAAAAAAATATTTAATTTAATATGGATATTTACGGATATTTATGGATATTTACGAATATATCGAGATTTATCGAGATATCGATAAATATCGACGGATACACGGATATATCGACGGATATTCCGTGACATTGAAATTTTTATGGATATTTATATCGAGGGATACAAATATCGGATATATCGACGGATATATCGAAGTATCGACGGATATTTAATTCCATGGTTTTTTGACAACCAATCCAAAGCAGCATTATTGGCCGAAAAAGCTTTTCTTTTTTTCTTTTGGGCCGGAAACATAGGTCATGTAGTTTAAAAAGTCTTTACCCAAAATGCCAACTTTATTATGTTCAATTCAAGGCAAAATGTTTCAATTTATATGATTTTGGGTAAATCTTTTTTATTTGATTGATTGGGATCAAAACATTCGAAAATCGATTCAATTAGGGCGATCTGTCAAATACGGGTATAACCTCTGACTCTAATCCTAGCTAACCCCACGAAAAAGTTGTGCCCATATTTAACGGATTATCCCAAATTGAATCAGTTTTGGAACGTTTTGTCCCCCAATCAACCAAATTAAAAGGTTCTATTTTAAATTAAGCCTAAATTGAAACATTTTGTCATGAATTGAACAATTAGCCTTATCTTAATACTATTCCCTAAACGTTAATCACAAAAAAATGATAAGGAACTGAATTAATTAAATCTAAATTGTTCTACCGTAATGTGTGTGTGTGTGTATATATATATATATTGCATATCCAATTAAAGAAAAATAACAAAAGTGGGAATAAAAAGATCATCATCCAAGCTCACTTCATTGCGAAATCATCAATCATCATGATCAATAGCTAGCAATTTCTTACAAGATCAACTTCCTTTGGACAACTCCATTCTAATGAAAAAGTTACAATTATGATTACAAATCAAGTAATTCATGAATCTAAATATATCAATGTATATTAGAAACAATGGGTATATAATTGATTAGTAGGTCTAATTTATCTTAATAATCACCTTTCTTATCACAACTTCAAGCATCCATGTCATCTCCAAGGTGTTGTAGTTAATCTCTTTCATCCAAAAACCAAATGATTCTTACAATGAAGTATGTAAGCCCCACATGTATGCTCGCAAGAGTAAGACCATCAATTGACATTCTAACGACAATAAACACGAGCATGGCTAGAATTAAGCCAATAATTGGAAGCAGGTCCATAATTATTATGGGAATCATTAACCTAGAGATCGATAATATATAAAAGGCAATGGCGCCCAAATGGAAGGCTCTCATGAGATAGTAATCTACTTGTTTTTCGTGAACAAAATGTTTTAATAAAATTAAGCACACAATGGCGGTCACTTCTACCATAGTTTCAAATAGAACGACAAATGCATATTTGAATCGGACTGGATCATTTTCAAGCTTGCCTAAGCAAACAAAAAAGGACAAATGGATGATAATTATCCAATAGACTAAAAAGACATTGATAAATGAGGGTAAAAAATCGTTGTTTAAGTTGAAAAAATGTAAGAGAACCGGAGCAGTGCTGAAACCCATGAAGGTGGCTAAAACACCCCATGCAACTGATCTGCAGCCATAGGCCATGTTGAAAGAGATCATATACTGCTAATAATATAGTTCTTCCCTATTATATATCTTGAAAATATGCAATGAATTGAAAGAGATGTAGATATATTCTCCTTTTATATCCTCTGGCTTTTGCAAATATCATTATCATTGATCTCATGCAATTTGAAATTTAATGGTCATTTACAAATTATTAAATTTATAAAAGCACTCTTTTTCCTTCCCATAATAGAACATATATATATATATATATATATGCTTTTCCATAATTATTGCTATTGAAAAAACCACTAAACAAAATACTTTTGTGGACAAAAATTAACCAATATATATTATAGGTACGATTTTAAGATTTGGGTATAGATTATAGAATATTGCATACTACTCCATATTTAAGCCAATTATTAATGACACCCACTAGCATGAAGATTGCAGAATATATATATTGTTACGTATTCTCCACATTAAAGATATAATATTTATATATATACCATAATAAAAAAATAATAAAAGCGGGAGTATTGTTTTGAGTCCATAAAGGAAAATTTGTTTCACCAAAAAAAAAGAGGGAAAATTTGTTTCTTCAACCAAAACAATGAGGAAATTTATTTCGTGGTTATTTCATCAATGGCCAGATTGTGAGATGTCTTAACTCTTAATGATCTATTTGCCTCTAAACTTATAGAAAACGGTTAAATAAACCCCTCTACATTAATTTTGGCCAATATCACCCCGGACTCCCAATTTTGGCCAAATTAAAATATTTTATCTTGAAATAAAGGGTCTATTGTATTGGAGGGAACTATGATTTTTGTGTATAAACTGAGATAATCTGTTTACTGCAAAACATATGTCAGGACGTGTGATTGTGAGATATCACTTTTTGAAGAGGAAGCAATCATTCCATGTAGCAGGAGCCTGTCTTGTCTAAGCCAATGCTCATATGCTAGATTTGAGATCATCTCAGTGGTTCCACTTTTAGCTGAGGGATGACAGAAGATCAACTTCTACATATATTCTATACTATGGCAAAACACCAGTTTCCTGGTGCTCAAAAAAGCAAAAAGCAGTAGCTCACTCTTCAACAGAAGCAAAATATAGAGCTATTGCTACTTGTGTTTCTGAAATGGTTTGGATACAATCAATTCTTCAAGAACTTCATGTTCCTATTTCTACAACCCCACTAGTCCTCTGTGATAATCTAAGTGCTACTTATACTTGTGCAAATCCTGTCTTTCACACTCGCATGAAGCACTTGGCACTTGACTACTTTTTTGTTCGAGGAAAGGTGCAACGAGGAGCTCTTCTTGTCAAGCATATCTCTACTGTTGATCAATTGGCAGATGCACTCACCAAAGCACTTCCTCGTGACAGATTTCATCAATTACTATCCAAGATTGGCGTCTCCAGTGGATCCACCATTTTGCAGGGAGTATTGGAGGGAACTATGATTTCAAATCTTAAAGAGTTCTAAATGAGATAAACCTCAACTAATCATATCCTCAACCATTCAAATACTTTGTAAATCAAACTCAACCTTATCATATACTTGTACACCTATCAATTACATTTGTATTTAAACACTTGAATACTTAATACAAACAAACTTAGTTTATTTTTCCTCATTTCTTCTGTTCTTCAATATTCTTTATATTGATGGAAATTGATAGATTAAGGGCTGGATTGATCAAAATTGAATATGAAGGCTTATTTGCTCTTTTTAGCATAGTTTGAGGGTCAAAAATCATATTAAGCGTTTTTCTGGTATATTTACATATTAAGCGTATTTTAAATGTACATTATATATAAGATATTATATCTGATTTCGATTAAGATATATTTTGAATTTATATCATATGTAACTACTCAAAAAAAGAATTTATATCATATGTATATAATAATCACTATTACATTTACAGGCCAGAGAGATTGTTATATGAAACATTTAAAGAATTAAGACGTTTGAGATCAGCAATAGAAAATGGGATTTCACCACTTAACTCATTCTCTGACAAATCAAGTTGAGTTAAACTTGAAATATTTCCCACACTTGCTGGAATTGGACCACTAAATTTGTTCCTTTTCAAAACAAGAAAATACACTTTCACTTCTTACAGTATTTTCTTTGGATTTTTTTGTATCGATGAAACGAAATTTCCTTTCTTCAATTTTTCATGCTTAGTGGTTTTTTGACAACCAGTCAACCACCAAACCAAAGCAGCGTTATTGGGCCGAAAAAACTTTTTTTTTTCTTTTGGGCCGGAAACATAGGTCAAGTAGTTTAAAAAATTTTTACCCAAAATGTCAACTTTATTAGGAGTATTATATATCTCAAGGCTAATTGCTCAAGACAAAACGTTTTAATTTATATTTAATTTGTGGTAAAATTTTTTAATTTAGTTGATTGAGGGCAAAACATTCGGAAATCGTTTCAATTAGTATATACACGTACTACTGATTGAAATTGATTGAAATGTACATACTAATTAAAGAAAAATAACAGAAGTGGGAACAATAAGACATTTAAATTAAGCTCACTTCATTGCGAAATCTTTTGAAATTTGACTAAAGGAATGGTAATCTTTCAAGTTGTTCCCAACGTATATCATTTCCTTGCTCATCAATCATCATGATCAACATCAATTTCTTACAAGATCAACTTCCTTTGGACAACTCCATTCTAATGAAAAATTACAATTATAATTACAAATCAAGTAATTCATCAATCTAAATATATCAATTTATATTAGAAACAATGGATTGATTAGTAGGTCTAATTTATCTTAATTACCTTTCTTATCACTATTTCAAGCCTCCATGTCATCTCCTTGATCGTTAATCATGGCGTCTTCATTACTTTCTTCAAGGTGTTGTGGTTGATCTCTTTCATCCAAAAAGCAAATGACTTGTAGAATGAAGTATGTAAGCCCCAAATATATGATCATACGAGTAAGACTATATCCGGACTTCCTCATCAAGTCAATTGACATTCCGAAAATAAACACGAGCATGGCTAGAAGGTCCATGCCAATGATTAACCTAGTGATTGATAATATATAAAAGGCAACGGCCAAATAGAAGGTTTTGAGATAGGAATCTACCGCTTGTTTTTCGTGAACAAAATGTTTTAATACAACTAAGCTTACAATAGCGGTCATTGCTATCGTAGTTTCAATTAGAACAATTATTCTATGTGTTAATCGGACTGGAATTTCAAGCTTGAGTACTAAGCAAACAACAAAGGAGAAATGGATGAGAAGTATCCAACATATTAAACAATCATTGATAAATGAGGGTAAATAATCGTTGTTTAAGATGAAAAAATGTAAGAGAAACGAAGCAAGGCTGAAAGTGAAGGTGGCTAAAACACCCCATGCAACTCTCCCATAGGCAACCATATGTTGAAAGAGAAATACTACTATATACAATAAAATATAGTTCTTCCCTATTATATATCTTGCAAATTTGCACAATGAATCGAAAGAGATGTAGATATATTCTCCTTTTATATCCTCTTGCTTTTGCAAAAATCATTATTATTGATCTCATGCAATTTGAAATTTAATGCTCATTTGCAAATTTTGAAATTTATAAAATCCCCCTTTCTCCTTTAATAGAGCATGCTTTTCCATAATTATTGCTATTGAAAAACCACTAAACAAAATTTTTTTGTGGATACAAATTAACCAATATATATACTATTATATAGGTGCGAGTAAGATTTGAGGGATGATCATATAAACTCGAATCCGTAGGAGTTACCACCAGTGGCAGATATATAGGGGGGGCAGGCAGGGGCCATCGCCCCCCCCCCAAAAAAAATCAGGTAAACCCCAAATAGGGGTGGGGATTATTATAATGTAGCCCCCCGTAAATTTTCTTTTTGCCATCTAGGCCCCCCTAAAATTAAACGTCCCCCTGATTTTATCATTTGAATTATAGTTATGGGCCGTGTATGTGTCCGAAAAAAAGCTATGGCCCATGCATTTGTATAGTTTTATAGGCTAGAATAGAAGTAATTTATTTTGACTCAATTTAAATTTGAATAGGTAAAACGAAAAATAATTTTTTAAGATCTAAATCTAATATTTAATGGCTTAATAGATATTTTGACCCTTCAATTTGTAAGAAAGGGACAGTTTAACCTTTAAACTTCTAACATTGCCTATTACATTCCAAAACTTGCCAAAAGAAAAGTGAAAAGTTAGTCATTTTGAATGGAAATTAGTTAAAATTCATTAACAATTGGACATAAATTTATAGGAGCCATACTAATTTTCATTCAAAAAAGACTAAATTTCATTTAATTGTTAAAGGATTTAACTATTTTCCATTTAAAAGGGCAAATCTATCCATCTTTTACAAGTTCAAACGCGCAATTGACAATTTTGAAAATTCAATGATTAATTTGTCATTTTTAACAAATTCAAGGATCAAAATGTCTATTAAATCAATATTTACTAAGTTAAAGAAAATTAGACTTCTGTTCCTATTACAAGGTAGAATCCTCATGATCATATGCAATATACCTTGCCCCCCCTTCAAGAATTTTCTGGGTCCGTCCCTGGTTACCACGCAATAGAGGTTAAATCACACATATAATCATATATTCATTTTAAAACCCTACCATAATCCATGTTTAGAAGTCTATATCTACCCATAAAATAAATAAACAATTTATTTGGGGCTAAACTTCATATTAAAATCGTATCTTAATTATTAACGCCTTTAATTGAACAAAGAAAATTTTATTTGATACGAAACTTTATTTTGAAATTCTAGAGTACTGACTTATTGCTCAAAAAGACCCATAAACTTATACAAAACGGCGAAACCTAAAGTCTAATTGCAGCCAAATAAGCCATTGAACTATTTAAAAAGGCCAAGTAAGCCCTTTTCTACGGCTAAATGCTGAAATAAGGACTAAACGTTCAAGATTTTCTTAAATAAGGATCAAAATATACAATTCCAACAAATTATAACACATACTTAACAGAATTTTGCAAATTAGGGAATCTTTAAATGTAAACCAATGTTTCTCATGCGTACACATTAATTTTGATAAAATAATGATATTATCATGTTAATTAAAAATTAAACCTTTTTTTTGAAAAGTAATGAATATTATTAAAATAAGGTAAGAGATTACAACCAAGCAACCAAGTTTGATGTTCTAGACACCAAGTTTGGTCAAGGAATCAGCAAAAAAGTTTGCATCCCTAATAACATGAACAAAAGAGACATAGCCTAATATAGAAATTAGATTTGAAAGTCTATTGAAGATGTTGTTGAACTTCCATGGCCTAATGTCAGGATTTGAGATCCAATAAATCACACTCATAGAATCACTTTCCAAGATAAGCTTAGGAGTAGGAATTGTTGCAGCTTCAACAATGATGGAGAGGGCTTCAATGACAGCAAGAAGCTCCGCATGATTGGAGTCGACTATTCCAATGTTTTTGGAAAAACCCAAAATAGCCTCGCCTGATGAATTTCTTATAACTCCCCCGATGCCTGCAGGACCTGCCTTGCCAAGAGAAGAACTATCAACATTTATCTTCCATGAGTTCAGGGGTGGCGGCTCCCAAGTAACCAATCTGATTCTACAATTAGAAGGAGGACGAAAGGAAAGGATATGATATGATATGAAACGTGATATGATATGAAATTATCGTGTGCTTTTCAGTTTATATATATCTCACATACTAGTATTAACTTATATTATATCCAATTTGTAAAAAAAAAAAAATTATGTATTCTAATTTGTTGAAATTGTGTATTTTGATTCTTATTTAAGAAAATTTTGAAATGTTTAGTCCTTATTTCATCATTTAGCCGTTAGAAATGGGCTTTTATTTGATTTTTAAAGAGTTATGTAGCTTATTTGGCTGCAATTTGAATTCAGGGGCGTTTTTGGCCATTTTTTGTAAGTTCAGGGTCCTTTACAAAGAAAAAAAAAAGAAATAAACCCCTGAACTTCAATTTTGGTACAAATAAGCCCCTAAACAACCAAATTTGGCCAGATAAGCCATTCTGCTATGAGAAAAAGTCATGCCAGCATGCCATGTCATCTTAAGATAAATTTTCTTAAAATGAATATTTCTTTATTCATTTTCAGAAAATTTATTTTTATGCCACCAGTTATTTAATTTTTAGAACATTTTTTTTTCATTTTTAAAAATTTTATCCTAAATTGATGTGGTATTTTCAAACAACGTGACATATTGGCATGGCTTTTTCTCATAGCAGAATAACTTCTATAGCCAAATTTGGTAATTCAGGGGCTTATTTGACCAAAATTGAAATTTAGGGGCTTATTTGACCGCTGGCGGAAAGTTCAGGGGCTTTTTTTTTTTTTTTTTTCATTAAGCCTATTATCATGTACATTAGCTTTCAAATTTAAAAAATATTGCATAAATTTCTTTTTTAGGAGTTTAAGATATAGATAAGTGAAATGTGTTTAAATTAAAAAAATGTAATTTCCTCGAAACTAGCCCTTTTATTCTGTAATATTTAATATATAATGCTACCTTTTGTTTAGTAAAATATAATACTATAATATATGTAGTTATCAGTTATGAATTCTTCTTTACAAACGGATACAAAGTTATTTTTAGATCTTGCCTACCATAATACTTAATGTAGATGCACCATTACTAACCAAAGGTTAAAAATAGTTAGAACTTAGAATCAATGTAGAAGTTACTTTCTTACTTTATTATATTAGATAGCATAACTTTCGATTTTGTTTGAAAATTATAATAGAGAGAATATTCACTTTTTCGCATTATAGCAAAAAATATGTATTATTTGTTGGACTTTCATGGTTAAATTAGTTTTTTGTACTTTTTTTATAGATAAAATAGATTTGCTTTTTGAATTAAAAAAATGATTGTGAAGAGAAGGGAGGAAAAGTAAGAGACAAAAATGAGATATAGTGTGAAGAAATTTTGATATGTAATTAAAGCTATACATGACAAAATATATGATGGTAGAAATTTATTTTTATTTTGATTTACCGGATTGGTACATAAATAACATGCACAAATTAATACTCAAGAGTAGAAAGCAAAAGCTTGTAAAATTTTCACTAATCTCATTTTGTTAGCTAAATACTATTATCTTAGGGTTTTCATGTAGATTATTTGTAGCATTAATCTTTTTTTTTCTCTTAAATTTGTAAATTTTTTTACTATATTATATACAAGTAAATATTCAATCCATATAAAAAATATTTCAAAATGTTATCGAAATTCAAATACTATATAATCTCTGTAAATTATATGAATAAAAATTTTTCTTTTAAATACAACTTTCTTTATTCATTTAGTAATAAATTTTAAATGCTAACATAATATATTTAAATTAATATATAATAACAATAATAAAAAATATTATAATATCTAAATCCAAAAGTACAAACTAGTTTTGACTAAAGGAATGGAGCTAATTATCTTTCAAGTTGTTCCCAACGTATATCATTTCCTTGCTCATCAATCATCATGCATGACATCTCTTTGATCGTCAATTATGGCGGTGTCGTAGTTGATCTCTTCCATCCACAAAGAAAATGAAACTTAGAATGAAGAAATTAATCCCCATATATATCATAAAACAATTTACCGACTTCATCATAGCGAGTGACATAGAAATAATTAACGGGAGCATGACTAGAAGGTTCATGCTAATCAACCTAGAGACTGATAATATATAAAAGCCAATGGCCACATTCAAGGTTGTGCGATAGTAACCTACCATTTGTTTCTGGTAACCAAAATGTTTTAATAAAACTACGCATACAATGAAGGTCATTACCACCGAAGATTTCAGAACAAATCCACATTTCAATTGGAGTAGTAGATCATTTTCAAGCTTGACTAAGGAAACAATAAATGACAAATGGATGATCAGAATTATCCAACAGATTAAACCTGCACCATTGATAAATGAGGATCCATAACTTTTGTTCAAGTTGAAAAAATGTAAGAGAACCAAAGCAATGCTGAAACTGAAGGTGGCTAAAACACCCCATGCAACTTTCTCAGAGGGAGCCATGTTGAAAGAGATATACTACACTGTATATAATAAAATTCACCCTATTATCTTGCATATATATGCAATGAATGGAAAGAGGTCTCCTTTTATAGGATTTGGCTCCTCTCCAATCCATAAATTGGACTGGAGAGGCCGGTCCATATTAGGATGGAGCCACGTAGTTATTTTCAAAATCAATGGATCAAATTTATTTAGCTCAATTTTAAGAGAAATAGGCTATCAAAATGGGATGTGCAATTTTTGGGTTGACGGCGTAGCCTACACACCGACACCGGAGTGCATTTTTCCTTATTTCTAATGATGACCGATCTAGAAAATTGACTGCCAAATATGATAAAAAAGGAACCGAATTTACAAATAAGCTTAAACAAAAGACCATAATTCAGAATAACTATTATAAGAACTTTACAGACCAGCCCTCATTAGTAAGAGTGTGTTCCTTTTAGTTTTATCTAGCTCTCACGCCTCTCAGATTATTCAAGTAGTTAGTGTGGGCATATGATTAGATTCATCAACCAGAAGGAGGGAAGTAAGTCATAGAATTTCGTTAAGGCTTTCCAAGATTAAACACCATCAAAGTGATTGTAGTTTTTGTCAAGGGTTCTTATCAGGAGGTGCGTTTGCTTTCTCCTTGTGGCAATTGGATCTTTAGAAGGGGGCGAAATTTTTTATTCTTCAGGGGGTGGAAGTGGACTACGTCGACGGTTGGAGATATAACAGCGGCATAAAAGTTCGGATGAGAAGGAAGAAGAGTCACGGAAGAGAGAAGGAATCGAAAACCAAAAATTAACTTTGATACCCTGCTTCTCCTAAAAATGTTCCAAATGAATTAAATCCATTGATTTTGTAAATAGCCACGTGTCTTCATCCCACTATGGACTAGCCTCTCCAGTCCAATTTATGGACCGGAGAGGAGCCAAATCCCCTTTTATATCCTCTGGCTTTTGCAAAATCATTATTATTGATTTCATGCAATTTGAAATTTAATGCTCATGATTTGCACATTTTTAAATTTATAAAACCACTCTTTTTCCTTCCCATCTAATAGAACATGCTTTTCCATAATTATTGCTATTGAAAAACCACTAAACAAAATATATATTTTTGTGGACACAAATTAACCGATATTTATTATTATATGTGTTAGATTTTAAGATTTGGGTAAAGAATATTGCATAGTAATTTTTTTGAGTAAAATATTGTATAGTAATTAAGACAATGAGTAATTAGAAATCTTAATTAGAGGTACTTAATTAGTTCGCTAGGCTTGTATAAGTTTGTAGATTTTTTTTAATAAGGAGGATACAATAATCAGAAATCTTATTATAACTAGTTTTAACTATCACGTGCGTTGCACGTGGCGCAACGTGTTTAAATAAAGTATTCATATGAAATTATGATAACCTCTCTATTAAATTATGATATATTACACTCAAGGGCGGACCGTAGACAATGGTTGGGCCCAAAATTTAATTTTCCTTATTGTACATATACATTTACATCCCTGCCAAAAGAATACATATATATTTACATATAATTTATGGAAAAATTTTAAACTCCCCCCCCCCCCAAATTATGTTGTATTCAATCTGGCCCCCCAATCTCATGTGTCAAGATCCGCCCCTGATTACACTATTTTTTATGATCCCATTATGAAATTTTGATAACCTTCCTATGAAATGTTAATAACGATATTATGGAATTTCAAGAATCTTTTTATAATTTTTTTTAACTTTCTTATGAAATTTTGTTAACCTCCCTAAGGAATTTTGAAGATCTCAATATGAAAATTTCATAATTTCCCAATGAAATTTTGATAACCAACACTATGAGATGTTGATAACCTCCATATGATATATTGATAACCACTTCATAAAAATTTAAAAACCTCCATATGAATTGTTAGTAATTACACTTTAAAATTTTGATAATCATACTATGAAATTGTGATAATCTCGCTATGAAATTTTGATAAATCTTCCTATAAAATTTTAATAAACCTCCCTATAAAATTTTGATAACTTTTGTATGAAATCTTGATAACTACAAGTTTTGATAAGGTCCCTATGATTTTTTTATTACCTCATTATGAAATTTTGCTAATCTCCCTATGAAATTTTGATCTACATACTATGAAATTTTGATAACCCTCTTATGAAATTTTGAAAACTAAACTATGAAAATTTGATATCCTCACTGAATTTTGGTATCCTCCCTGAAATTTTGATTACTCCATCATAAAAGTTTAATAACCTTCCTAATTTGGTAACCATACTATGAAATTTTGATAACCTCCCCAGAAATACCACTATGAAATTTTTGTAATCACATTTTGAAAATTTGATAACCTCTTTATGAAATTTTGATAACATCTTTATAAAATTTTGTTGACCCCTCTATGAAATTTTGATAATCACATTATGTAATTTTGATAACCTCGCTTTGAAATTTTGATAACAACACTATGAAATTTTGATAATCTTCATATAATTTTTGATAATCCTATCTTTATGAAATTTCGATAATCGCTCTATGAGATTTAATAACCTTCTATCAAATTTTGGTACTCCTTATGAAATTGAGACTTTTATAACCTTCATATGAAATTTTGATAACCTCCCGATAAAGTATTAGTAACCTTCTAATGAAATTTTGTTAACCACACTATGAAATTCGTATAACCTCGTTATGACATTTTGAAATCTTTTTGATAACCTTTCTATAAAATTGTGATAATTAACCACCCTATGAAATTTCAATAACCAACCTAAGAAATTTTAATAACCTGATCCTATGAAATTTTGGTAGCCACTCTATGAAATTTTGGTAACTACACTATGAAATTTTGGTAATCACACTATGAAATTTTGGTAACCACACTATGAAATTTTGATAACCTCCTCATGGAATTATAATAACCATCTTATGAAATTTTGATAACCACATAGAGACAAGAAAATCAAAATCATAATATCACCTACTCTTCTAACTCAACAATTTCCAATTGAACAAAGTGAATGTCGCAAAACATTATATAGATGGAGCTTCACTAACAATAGTATTGTACGTGTTAATGTTAGTGTTAGTTTAATTTTTTTATTGACATTTAAAAATTGAAATTAAAAGTAAAATATTAAATTCATATAATGGAATAATTTATTATTAAAAAAATAATGGAATAATTAAAAATATTATTTAGTAATGACAATTTAGAAATATGTTTTAAAAAAAGGTACAATTGGAAATATGTTTTAAAAATAAGGGTACAATTGGAAATATGTTTTAAAAATAAGGGTACAATTGGAAAACATAAAGTTTCCCCTTATTCGTACTTTTATATATAGTATAGATAAGATAAGACACTTAATTAACATTCAATAAGAAATCATAAAAAATAAACTAATGAGCTCATAAAGCCCACATAAGGGGCACAAAGCCCATATATGCAGTGGGACTTGAATCTGAGATGAAATGTTCCCGGAGAATTTGCACCAACTATTGCCAAATGTAATTATCGTGCACTAACCAACTCTTTCGAACAACACCAGCAAACAAAAATACTTTTTTCCCTACCAAAGTTTTACTCATAAACTTTATTTGGGAATCACTGGTGAGTATAATCATAATTTAAAATTTCCCCATAAGTAACGACATGATATTTCCATGGTTAGGATATGATTAACATAATTCCCATTAGTAACACAAGTAGCGCAAGTCCAAAACCAATTATTGCTTCTCGACAGTCTGAAACCTCAAACCTCAAATCAGATCACTCTTAATAGAGCATTGTTAATGGCCAAAAAGAAAATAGTAGCATATTTAAGATGACCTTTATTGTTTAAAAGGTTACATACACTATATAGAGAGTGCAAAAGTTACATAAATCTAAAGATTAACAAAGATATGATGGTAAAAGAAAAGATATTGTAACTTAGCTATATATATAAAAGATTGTTTAACTTAAGAATTAGGGAGGAAATTTGAGTGTAGAACAATATTCCTAGTTGTTACAGACTATTTCTTACAATATTTCTAATATTGATAGTTGTTGGATCATGATACAAAATGGAATTTGATAAAATTCAATATCATATCATTAGACAGTAATGGCAAAAAAAAGTTGTGGTGTTCCATGAACATAAACAGAAAGATATACATAACAGAACTGCGTTTATCACAATATTGCAGCCAATAAATATACATAACAGAACTGCGTTTTAATCCCATATATATATATATATATATATATAAACTATTCAAGTTAAATTTGCACACTTTTGTCTAAGCCTAGAAAATGAGCTCAGATCTAAAACTGCTTTGGACCCTAAATGAGCTTTTCCTTCATATCTAATGTGCTGCATAACTTCCAATAGCCTCCTCTTCTCCAGTAATAAGAAACTCATGCTCCTTTGCTAATTGCTTCATGAGATTTCTATCAAAAATCTTGCATCAGCTACAGCTACATAGATGTCTTGAGACCTGATCTGAGCATGTTAGCTGTTTCAACACATATTGAACTATATAACCATATCTAAAAATAAAGCCATAGTCTGAGACTTCCCCTCCTATAAGTAGACAGCTGCAATAATGGTTTCAGAGTCACTTAAGTTGTTCCTAGAGTTTAAAGGCATAAGGAAAAACTAAAGCAAAGTGAAACACAAATCCATTAGATCAAATTCAAAATATGCTTCTAAACAAAATGAAAAACATACACCAAGCATGTTATACTACTTACCATCAAAAATAAAAAAATACAATTGATTAGAGATTAAAAGCAAGCCATTTATAACATACTTTCGTATACCATAAAATTTACCATTAAAGATTGTAGCCTCTCCATCATTGCTTTTAAAATATGAACAACAAAAGTATAAAGCAAACAAAATTAGAAGCTACCGCCTTTGTTCAACTTGAAGAATATGTATAGTTTAGTTACATGATCATTTCACACTCCACACATGCTTAAGAAAAGGGTTAGGGTTCAGTTAGTCATGTTTAAAACCTGTTTCGAAAGCAAGAACCTTTGGATTTTACAGGTAGTATTAGAGTATTTACCTTAAGAGGAGCATGCAGAAACCAAATAATTGAATTCTAACCCTAGTAGGTTAGAGTCGTGCCAAAACAATAACAAAATGAAAAGACTCAAAACTGAACATACAAACTGTAAATTAAAAATAACCAAAAAGATTAACTTACCAAGTCCCATTTTTACATCTTAATTCTTGAAATCTCAAAAACCAACCCCAGCAAATGAAGCACATAAGTAAAAAAATCCTTTCAAATATTGGTATGCTTATATCAAAATGAATAACATAGATTCCCAGAAAGATTCCCACCAACTTAGATTTAATTACGTAGTTAATTGAATAACATAAGTATTCAATCACTGAAAAAGGTATCAATATCCAAAATAAATAGAGCTAGCCTTTTCAAATGGAAATGGTAGTGCCTCTCTGGATCAATATTTTCACGCTCCCTCTGTGATAATTAAGACCCTTGGATAAAAACAACACATGTTATTAGATTATAGATAGCAAAGTAAATTAATCATTAATTATGATTAAAATTAATCATTAACGGCAATGCCTGTTTCTACTTTAACACATTAATAATATCAATTTCCTTTGCTTTAGATGAACACTTAGGCAAAATAACTCCACCCCTACATAAGCTTTTAACAAACAAGTTCTTTTTCTTCATCCACCCAATTCTATATATATCATAGCCTATTTTTCTTTGAGTCATATGAATAAACAGGGAAAATGACACCTACATTTCAAAATGATTACAATAAGAACACCTTAAATCAAAGTTTTGCCCTTCTTCCTCCTCAAACACAACAATCTAAACCTTCTACTAAACTTAGTTTGGGCTATTGAAACAGAGGGAAGAGGAGCAACAGGGCGCAATTTTTTTTTTCTCATGATCTTTTGAGAATTTAAACTCCCAACATATTTGACACTTCCGACAGAGAAACAAACAAACAGTACATGACCAATGATAAACACAGGAGCTTTGATCTTTCAATTTGAAAACACGATAAAAAAACAACTGAATTACTGAACATAAATTAAAGGTTGAAATCCAAAGTAATGAATTGGTAGATAAGGTAGATAAATTCTCTTAACCAATATATATAAGATCTTAGAACATATGTACATCCTAATTAATTGAACAAACAAAATGATTCCAAGCAAAAATTTAAAATCAACCTTTAGAGTTATCTAATTACTGTTTTGTTCTTCGATGGGGTGTTAAGGAATGAATATTCCACTTGGAACACAACAAATTAGTGGTCGTCGAACAAAAGGAAACCTATATTGCCAAAAAACCATTAGCACCACAAACTTTGCAATGCAAACAACCAGTTGATCACTCAGAAGATTGAACCCAATAGTCTGCAATGCCACCTCCAACAAGATGTCCACACACCCAATTTCAGAAATTTGGTACAGTTGCTTCACAATCACTACCAAAACTATGTTGAATGATATCAGGGTATAGCAATGCTTGATATCATTGGTCCAAAAACTCAATATTAGAGCAACAATGAAACAATTCACCTCCACCGCACATTTCCTTTTGGATCCTAATTGATGATCAGAACTCCAAAGGGTTGCATAATTAATCACTTTATACATCATCCCACAACATGATTTCAATTTCAACGGTGGGGATCGATACCGCAAAAGAGACATAAGCACCAGAATGTTTGCAATGTAGACAAAGAGTTCATTACCTCGCAAATTGACCACAATAATCTGCAGAGCTAACTCCAACATGATGTCCGCAGGGCAAACGTTGACAATGCTGAATAGCAGCGTGATAATCACAAAAAGATGTGTGACGAGTAATACGATTGCATAGCAACATTTAATGTCATCAATGAGGAGACTTGACATCATGGCATTACCTAATCCGATCATCTCGATTCCATATTTTGCCTTTTTGCTTAATCGATAAGACCTATGCCAATACACGTATGTATAATAATCCATCGCATATAAAATAACATAGTTAATGATGATGCTGTAGAACATAATGGGACACAATCCACCAATATATGTGTTATGGTCAATCTCCCCTAATAGATCAACAAGTTTCCAGCAGCAAGTTTCATTCACAAAAATTCCAAGTCTATTCGAGCTTGTAAGAAACATAAACAGGCTACCAAAACCAGGAAAAGCACCTAAAATGCCCCAGAAGAAAAATGAATATTCTTCTCCTGCAAAGAAATTATATATGGATTAGTGTTAAATGTATATATTACAGGAAGATAATCAAATTAACCGATTCGACCAAGTAAGACTAAGTAATGGAAAAAACCTGTTGTGGACTTTGTTTCCTTTCTTAGGTGCCAGGCCTTGATTCTTGCTTTATGCACTCTGCTCTGGATCTTGCAGATATGTCCATGGCTTTGGGTTCTGGGTTCTGGGTTTTGGGAAGGGAGAGAAGAAGAGTAGGAGGGGATGCATTAAGAGAGTTGTAGTTGTTTTCTAACTTTCTTTCTCCAAAATTATAGTAATAATAATAATATAATAATAATAATAAATAAACAAATAAAAATAGATAAAGAAAGAGTTGAATCTTGAATGAAAAGTCGCCCCGACAATTTAGGAATATCCTCGTTCTTATTGGATTTGGGACTCGAGAGGCCAGTCCATTTAAAGGACTGGAGAGGCCAGTCCATGCTAGATTGATGCCACGTATATTATTTTACATTTAACGGTTAATATTTTTCCATTCAAAATTATTGAATCGTACCAGATTCCTCTCCAGTTCTTCACTTTCTTCTCCCTAACTCCACTGTTCCTTTGGTTCAAAAAAACCGACGACTGTTTCTGTTTGGAAGAAGTCAGGAAACATTTTCATCACCAGAACGGAGAAACAAGTAAATGGACTGTTAATCAAGACTGGAGTTATTTTTGGAAATGCAATCTCTCTCCCTATCGGATTTTTTTTTTCCAGGAATTTGCACTCTTGATCAATTGGTTCCCATAATGAAATTTCCCAGCAAAACTCATTAATCCTTCTTTTCAATAACAAACAAAAAAATTGTGTACTCATTGCCACAAATTTCAGAACTTTGAAACCCAATAATCAATAACAGAGCTTTACAAAAACACACCCAGAACTTAAAAGCCAAATACACAACACAATACTTGGTTGAGGAATTTCAACAAATAGCTTATCTTCCTAATGGATAACAACTAGGTTCTCCAATCGAATCTTATCAAATCATTAGAAACAAACATGTTGGAGAAAATCCACATCAATAATCGTGCTTTTCATTTTTAAATCTGTATATGAACTGATCTTGTGCTTTTCAATAACATGAAGAAGAAATAAAGCATCGTTTTTTTGTATTTTCCAAATGGTGTTTTGGTAGTCTGTGTTTTGTAATAGTGCTACGAATCTATATTGTCTGTTGATGGCAAAATTAGCAACGTGGCGTCAATCTAGCATGGACTGGCCTCTCCAATCCTTTTAATGGACTGAAGAGGAGCCAAATCCGTTCTTATTAGCCAAAATTCTTGTTTTACCAGCTGAGTAAAGTAAAAATTACTTGCCATGTTTTTGTTGTCTAATGCTTAGATTATTGACATGTGTACCAGAAATAATGAGTTGGGTTATTAACGTGCACAAAGTGAAATTTCTTTTTGATTAAACGAGAGATAATTGGCTTTGTGCCAACAGGGGAAAAAAACGAGATAATTGGCTAAATAACTAGAAAATGAGCATATATATTATGACAAATTATACAATACACCGTCAGTGGAGTTTAGCGGATTACACAAGCGGATCCTGAAGGGTAACATGCGTCCTCTAGGGACTATATTGAAATATTTAAAACTTAATTAATTAAAAAAATGGACATGTGTTAACTCCACAACCTGCTTGTGGAGTCCAAAATTTACACCGCCGGTGTATCAAATAATTACCCATATATTATATATATCCCAGAAAGCGAATAAGAGACTCTTGCTAGACTCTCGTACCTGAAATCAATTGATTTAAGACTACTATAGATGTAGGCCATAAATACCATTTTGCAACCTTAAGTTTATACAGACTGATATTTTGTACATAATCTTTTCATTTTGACCAAAACGCACCCTAAAGTTTTATTTTTGTGCCACTTTGCATCCTTCGTTATGGTAGGACAAACAGGCATCCAACGTGGCATGCCACGTGTACCAAAACATGTCACGTGACATGCCATGTGTACAAAAAGGACACATGACACGCCACATGTCAAAAATACCACGTGCCACGTGTCATTTTTGTCCACGTGGCATGCCATGTCGGACGTTCGTTTGTCTTACCGTGGCGGAGGGTGTAAAGTGGCATAAAAATAAAACTTTAGGGGGGCGTTTGGTTGGAGGTGATCTTTGGTGATCTTGGCAGGTGATCTCAGATCACCCCGTTTGGTTACACTTTTTGGTTTGGTGGGGTAATCTGGATTACCTCCGATCACCCCTCTAAGGGTGATCTGGATTACCACCATAAACCCATGTAATCTTTAGATCACCGGTAATCTTGCATCACTGGTGATCTTAGGTCACTAATGATATGGGGGGTGATCCTAACCAAATGCCCCATATGGTGCGTTTTGGTTAAAATAAAAAAAGTTGGGTGCAAAGTGGCAGTCCGTATGCGTTTGGTTAGGATCACCCCCAGATCACTGGTGATCTAAGATCACCGGTGATGCAAGATCACTGGTGATCTTAGATCACCTGGGTTTTTAGGGGTGATTAGGGGGTAATCAGATCACCATTATTTAAAAAGATGTGTAACCAAACGGGGTGATCTGAGATCACCATCCAAAATTACCAACAGGTGATCCCAACTAAACAGGGTGATCTGAGATCACCACTCAAGATCATCACAGGTGATCAAAGATCACCCCCAACCAAATGCATCGGCATGTAAAATGACATTTATGCCATAGATGTAGATACGAAGAAGATGACCGAATTAGCAAAGTAAGAACTTTGACAAAAACTTGCAAGATGCAAAAAGATGAGAGAAAAAAAGTGAGCTCAAGAATACAAAACAAGACTATATAGCGTTAAATGTATAATAATGCTTAAGAATTGCAATTGTAACATAAACCAATCCGTATGACAATAGCTAGATATTGCTTTATACCCAAACACCAAGTCTCCATCATTGTAATTGAGACATTACAGAAAGAATGCCAAAGTTTTTTGTATTTTTAATGGAAATTAGTATATTTGCCACGTGTTCCACACGTGGGGTTAAAGTTTTGATTGAAACATATTTTAAGTTATATATTGTGCAATATAATGTCAATGTTAATTTTAAAAAGATTAAATTTCTCTAAATTTTTACAAATTATTAAGAATAAATTAATCAAATTTTTGTTTGACATTTTTTTGAATTAATTTTTAATTAAATAGAAACAAGATTTAAATACTCGAAAAATCAAATCCTTAAATCCAATATGCCTGAGATTTGGTTAGATAATATAGATATTTCAAGGAGTCTCGGTGCCAAAAATAATGCAAACCTGAGCCGGACTCTGGAACGCGTTTGTAGCAAAAAACCATAATGGTAAAAATGACTGGAAAGATTTTTCCTCAATTTTTGGAAAAATACTCATAAAATATATATAATTCAAAGCCAAAAAGATTGAAGTACTTTTCACGCTTTTAATATCGTTTTTTATATTTTTTCTGAATTAATTTTAATTAAATCAAAACAAGATTCAGATGCACGTAAAAACAAATCCTTAAATCAAATGTGGTTGAGATTTAATTAGATGAATAAAGATATTTCAAGGAGTCTCAGTGCAAAATATCATGCAAAACAGAGTCGTAACCTCGGAATGCGTTTTTAGGCAAAAACCGTGATGGTTAGTACACGATTTCGACTAAAATTTTGCAAAAGTTGACCCGTAAGATATTTTCTCAATTTTTGGCTAAAATAAATATAAAAAAATATAATTAGACATAAAAAAGATTGAAGGGCTTTTAACGCTTCTAATATTGTTTTCCCTATTTTTTTAAATTAATTTCTAATTAAATCGAAATAAGATTCAGATGCTCATAAAAACAAATCCTTAAATCCAATGTGGTTGATAATTGGTTAGATACATATAGATAATTGAAGGAGTCTTGACATAAAAAATCATGCAAAACTGAGTCGGGTCTCGGAACGCGTTTTTAGCCGAAAACTGTGATGGTTAATACATGATTTAGGCTGAAATTTTACAAGAATTGACCCAAAAGATTTTTTTCTCAATTTCTAGCGAAAATACTGAGAAAAATATATAATTCAACACCAAAAAAATTGAAAGCCTTTTTCATGCTTCTAATATCATTTTTTCTATTTTATTTCTAAACTAATTTCTGATTAAATCGAAACAAGATTTAGATGCTCGTAAAAACAATTTCTCAAATGCAATGTGGCTGAAATTTGGTTACATGAGTAAAGATATATTTTAAGGATAGACCCAAAATATTTTTCCTCAATTTTTAGCCACAATACTTATAAAATATATATAATTCAACTCCAAAAAGATTGGAGGACTTTTCATGCTTTTAATATCGTTTTCCATATTTTTCTGAGTTAATTTCTATTTAAATCAAAACAAGACTTAGATGCTCGTAAAAAAAATCATTAAATTCAAATGTGGTTGAGATTTGATTAGATAAATATAGATATTTCAAGGAGTCTAGGCGATAGAAATCATGCAAAATTAAGGCCCCGAAACGTGTTTTTTTGCCAAAAACCGTG
This sequence comes from Corchorus capsularis, assembly GCA_001974805.1. Lineage (NCBI taxonomy): Eukaryota > Viridiplantae > Streptophyta > Magnoliopsida > Malvales > Malvaceae > Corchorus > Corchorus capsularis. The sequence continues at coordinate 64,974 of AWWV01016306.1, forward strand.
ATGGTTAGTAAACAATTCCAGCTTAAATTTTGCAGAAAATGACCCGAAATTTTTTCCTCAATTTTTAGCTAAAATAGTCATAAAATATATATAATTTAACGCCAAAAATATTGGAGGACTTTTCATGCTTTTAATATCATTTTTCATACTTTTCTAAATTATTTTCTAATTAAATCGAAACAAGATTCAGATGCTCGTATAAAAAAATCCTTAAATGCAACGTGGCTGAGATTTTTTTAGAAGAATATAGATATTTCAAGGAGTCTCGACGCCAAATCATGCAAAATTGAGTAGGAGTCCCGAAACGCGTTTTTAACAAAAAAAACCGTGATGGGTACATGATTTCGACTAAAATTTTGCAAAAAATGACTCGAAAAATTTGTCTTCAATTTTTGGCTGAAATAATCATGAAATATATATAATTTAACGCCAAAAAGGTTGAAGGACTTTCAAGCTTTTAATATCGTTTTTCATATTTTCTGAATTAATTTCTAATTAAATCAAAAGAAGATTTAGATGCTCGTAAAAAAAAATCCTTAAATTCAAATATGGCTGAGATTTGATTAGATGAGTATAGATATTTCAAGGAGTCTCAGTGCCAAAAATCATGAAAAACTAAGCTGGGGCTCTGAAGCATTTTTAGCCAAAAACTATGATGGTTAGTACACGATTTCAGCTTAAATTTTGCAGAAAATGACATGAAAAATTTCTCCTCAATTTTTAGCTTAAATACTCGTAAAATATATATAATTTAACGCCAAAAATATTGGAGGACTTTTCCCTATTTTAATATCGTTTATCATATTTTTCTGAATTAATTTCTAATTAAATCGAAACAAAATTAAAATGCTCGTATAAACAAATCCTTAAATGCAATGTGGCTGAGATTTGATTAGATGAATATATATATTTTAAGGAGTCTCGACGTCAAAAATCAAGCAAAACTGAGCCGGAGCCCCGAAACGCGTTTTTAGCAAAAAACCGCGATGGTTAGTACATGATTTCAACTAAAATTTTGCAAAAAATGACCTGAAAAAATTTTCTTCAATTTCTTGCTAAAATACTCATGAAATTTATATAATTTAACGCCAAAAAGGTTGAAGGACTTTTCGTGCTTTTCATATCGTTTTTCATATTTTTCTAAATTAATTTCTAATTAAATCAAAACAAGATTCAAATGCCTGTAAAAACAAATCCTTAAATTCAAAATGTGGCTGAGATTTTGATTAGATAAATATAGGTATTTCAAGGAGTCTCGGCACAAAAAATAATGCAAAACTAAGACATGGCCCCGAAACGCATTTTTAGTCAAAAACCGTGATGGTTAATACACGATTCCAGCTTAGATTTTGCAGAAAATGGCCTGGAAAATTTTTTCTCAAATTTTCACCATAATACTCATAAAATATATATAATTTGATGCCAAAAATATTAGAGGACTTTTCATGCTTTTAATATCGTTTTTTATATTTTTCTAAATTAATTTCTAATTAAATTGAAACAAGATTCAGATGCTCGTATAAACAAATCATTTAATGTAATGTGGCTGAGATTTGACAAGATGAATATAGATATTTCAAGGAGTCTCGACGCCAAAAATCATCTAAAACTGAGTCGGAACCCCAAAACGCGTTTTTGACAAAAAAACTGTGATGATTAGTACACGAATTCAGCTTAAATTTTGCAAAAATGACCTAAATTTTTTTTTGTTCAAATTTTGGCTAAAATACACATTAAATATATATAATTTAACGCCAAAAAGGTTGAAGGACTTTTCGTACTTTTCATATCGTTTTTCATATTTTTCTGAATTAAGTTCTAATTAAATCAAGACAAGATTCAGATGCTCGTAAAAGCAAATCCTTAACTTCAAATGCGGCTGACATTTGATTAGATAAATATAGATATTTCGAGGATTCTCGGTGCAAAAAATCATGCAAAACTAAGACTAGGCCCCGAAACGCGTTTTTTCCAAAAAACAGTGATGGGTTAGTACACGATTCTAGCTTAAATTTTGCAGAAAATAACCCAAAAAGTTTCTCCTCAATTTTTGGCTAAAATACCCATAAAATATATATAATTTAACGCCAAAAAGATTCGAGGACTTTTCACGATTTTAATATCGTTTTTCGTATCTTTCTGAATTAGTTTCTGATTAAATCGAAACAAGATTCAAATGCTTATATAGACTAATACTTAAATGCAATGTGGCTGAGATTTGATTAGATGAGTATAGATATTTCAAGGAGTCTCGACGCCAACAATCATGCAAAACGGAGCTAGAGTCCCGAAACACGTTTTTAGCAGAAAAACGTGATGGTTAGTACACGATGTCGGCAAAAATTTTGCGAAAAATGACCCGAAAATTTTTTCTTCAATTTTGGCTTAAATATAAATATATATAATTTAACGCCAAAAAGATTGGAGGAGTTTTAACGCTTTTAATATCGTTTAATTTTTCATATTTTTCTGAATTAATTTCTAGTTAAATCAAAACAAGATTCAGATGCTCATATAAACAAATCATTAAATGCAATGTGGTTGAGATTTGATTAGATGAATATAGATATTATAAGGAGTCTTGACGTCAAAAATCATGCAAAACTGAGCCGGAGCCCTGAAACGATGTTTTAGCCAAAAACCGTAACGTACACGATTTCACCAAAAATTTTGCAAAAAATGACCCAAAAAAATTTTCTTCAATATTTGGCTAAAATACTCATGAAATATATATAATTGTACACCAAAAAGGTTGAACAACTTTTCGAACTTTTCAAATCGTTTTTCATATTCTTTCAGATACTCGTAAAAACAAATCCTTAAATACAATGTGACTGAGATTTTATTAGATGAATATGGATATCGCAAGGAGTATTGACGCCAAAAATCATGGAAAACTGACCCGAGGCTTTGTAACATTTTGCAAAACTTGACATGAAAGATATTTCCTCAATTTTTCGCTAAATTAGTCATAAAAAATATATAATTCAATGCCAAAAATATTGAAGGGATTTTTACGCTTCTAATATCGTTTTTCCTACTTTTTCCGAATTAATTTCTAATTAAATCGAAACAAGATTCAGATGCTCGTATAAACAAATCCTTTAATGTAATGTGGCTGAGATTTGACAAGATGAATATAGATCTTTCAAGGAGTCTCGACGCAAAAAATCATGTAAAACTGAGTCGGAACCCCGAAACGCGTTTTTAGCAAAAAAACCGTGAAGATTAGTACACGATTTCGGCTAAAATTTCGCAAAAAATGACCCAAAAAAAATTTTGTTCAAATTTTGGCTAAAATACACATTAAATATATATAATTTAACGCCAAAAAGGTTGAAGGACTTTTCGTACATTTCATATCGTTTTTCATATTTTTCTGAATTAATTTTAATTAAATCAAGACAAGATTCAGATGCTCGTAAAAACAAATCCTTAACTTCAAATGCGGCTGACATTTGATTAGATAAGTATAGATATTTAGAGGAGTCTCGGCGCCAAAAATCATGCAAAACTAAGAGTAGGCCCTGAAACGTGTTTTTTTGCAAAAAAACCGTGATGGTTAATACACGATACTAGCTTAATTTTGCAAAAAATAACCCAAAAAGTTTCTCCTAAATTTTTGGCTAAAATACCCATAAAATATATATAATTTAACGCCAAAAACATTCGAGGACTTTTCACGATTTTAGTATCGTTTTTTCATATCTTTCTGAAGTAGTTTCTTATTAAATCGAAACAAGATTCGGATGCTTATATAGAATAATACTTAAATGCAATGTGGCTGAGATTTGATTAGATGAGTATAGATATTTCAAGGAGTCTCGACGCCAACAATCATGCAAAACAGAGCTAGAGTCCCGAAACACGTTTTTAGCAGAAAAACCGTGATGGTTAGTACACGATGTCGGCAAAAATTTTGCAAAAAATGACCCAAAACTTTTTTCTTCAAGCTTTGGCTTAAATATAAATATATATAATTTAACGCCAAAAATATTCGAGGAGTTTTAACGCTTTTAATATCGTTTAATTTTTCATATTTTTCTGAATTAATTTCTAATTAAATCGAAACAAGATTCATATGCTCATTAAACAAATCATTAAATGCAATGTGGTTGAGATTTGATTAGATGAATATAGATATCATAAGGAGTTTTGACGCCAAAAATCATGCAAAACTGAGCTGGAGCCCTGAAACGCGTTTTTAGCGAAAAATCGTAACGTACACGATTTCGCCTAAAATTTTGCAAAAAATGACCCGAAATTTTTTCCTTCAATATTTGGCTAAAATACTCATGAAATATATATATAATTTAACACCAAAAAGGTTGAACAACTTTTCGTGCTTTTCATATTCTTTCAGATGCTCGTAAAAACAAATCCTTAAATGCAATGTGACTGAGATTTCATTAGATTAATATGGATATCGCAAGGAGTCTCGATGCCAAAAATCATGGAAAACTGACCCGACGCTTTGTAACATTTTGCAAAAATTGACCTGAAAGATATTTCCTAAATTTTTGGCTAAATTAGTCATAAAAAATATATAATTCAATGCCAAAAATATTGAAGGGATTTTTACGCTTCTAATATCGTTTTCCCTACTTTTTCCGAATTAATTTCTAATTAAATCGAAACAAGATTCAGATGCTCGTATAAACAAATCCTTTAATGTAATGAGGCTGAGGTTTGACAAAATGAATATAAATATTTCAATGAGACTCAACGCAAAAAATCATGTAAAACTAAGTCGGAACCCCGAAACGCTTTTTAGCAAAAAAACCGTGAAGATTAGTACACGATTTCGGCTAAAATTTCACAAAAAATGACCCAAAAATTTTTTTGTACAAATTTTGGCTAAAATACACATTAAATATATATAATTTAACGCCAAAAAGGTTGAAGGCCTTTTCGTACTTTTCATATCGTTTTTCATATTTTTCTGAATCAATTTCTAATTAAATCAAGACAAGATTCAGATGTTCTTAAAAACAAATCCTTAACTTCAAATGCGGCTGACATTTGATTAGATAAGTATAGATATTTCGAGGAGTCTCGACGCCAAAAATCATGCAAAACTAAGACTAGGCCCCGAAATGCGTTTTTTTGGAAAAAAAACCGTGATGGTTAAGTACACGATTTCAGCTAAAATTTTGCAAAAAATGACCAAAAAAATTTATTCAAATTTTGGCTAAAATACACATTAAATATATATAATTTAACGCCAAAAAGGTTGAAGGACTTTTCGTACTTTTCATATCGTTTTTCATATTTTTCTAAATTAATTTCTAATTAAATCAAGACAATATTCAGATGCACGTAAAAACAAATCCTTAACTTCAAATGCGGCTGACATTTGATTAGATAAGTATAGATATTTCGAGAAGTCTCGGCGCCAAAAATCATGCAAAACTAAGACTACGCCCCGAAATGCGTTTTTTTTTGCAAAAAACCGTGATGGTTAGTACAAGATTCTAGCTTAAATTTTGCAGAAAATGACCCAAAAAGTTTCTCCTCAATTTTTGGCTAAAATACCCATATTATATATATAATTTAACGCCAAAAAGATTCGAGGACTTTTCACGATTTTAATATCGTTTTTCATATCTTTCTGAATTAGTTTCTGATTAAATCGAAATAAGATTCAGATGCTTATATAGACTAATACTTAAATGCCATGTGGCTGAGATTTGATTAGATGAGTATAGATATTTTCAAGGAGTCTCGATGCCAACAATCATGCAAAACGGAACTAGAGTCCCGAAACACGTTTTTAGTAGAAAAACCATAATGGTTAGTACACGATGTCGGCAAAAATTTTGGAAAAAATGACCTGAAAAATTTTTCTTCAATATTCGGCTAAAGTACTCATGAAATATATATAATTTAACACCAAAATGGTTGAACAACTTTTCGAGTTTTTCATATCGTTTTTCATATTTTTTCAGATGCTCGTAAAACAAATCCTTAAATACAATGTGACTGAGATTTTATTAGATGAATATGGATATCCCAAGGAGTCTTGACGCCAAAAATCATGGAAAACTGACCCGAGGCTTTGTAACATTTTGCAAAACTTGACATGAAAGATATTTCCTCATTTTTTCGCTAAATTAGTCATAAAAAATATATAAATGCCAAAAATGTTGAAGGGATTTTTACGCTTCTAATATCGTTTTTCCTTCTTTTTCCAAATTAATTTCTAATTAAATCGAAACAAGATTCAGATGCTCGTATAAACAAATCCTTTAATGTAATGTGGCTGAGATTTGACAAGATGAATATAGATCTTTCAAGGAGTCTCGATGCCAAAAATCATGTAAAACTGAGTCGGAACCCCGAAACGCTTTTTTAGCAAAAAAACTGTGATGATCAGTACACGATTTCGGCTAAACTTTTGCAAAAAATGACCCAAAAAATTTTTTGTTCAAATTTTGGCAAAAATACACATTAAATATATATAATTTAACGCCAAAAATGTTGAAGGACTTTTCGTACTTTTTATATCGTTTGTCATATTTTTCTAAATTAATTTCAAATTAAATCACGACAAGATTCAAAAGCTCCTAAAAACAAATCCTTAACTTCAAATGAGGCTGACATTTGATTAGATAAGTATAGATATTTCGAGGAGTCTCGGCGCCAAAAATCATGCAAAACTAAGACTAGGCCCCGAAACGCGTTTTTTTGCAAAAAAAAAAAAATACCGTGATAGTTGTTAAGTACACGATTTCGACTAAAATTTTGCAAAAAATGACCAAAAAGATTTATTCAAATTTTGGCTAAAATACACATTAAATATATATAATTTAACGCCAAAAACGTTGAAGGACTTTTCATACTTTTCATATCGTTTTCATATTTTTCTAAAATAATTTCTAATTAAATCAAGACAATATTCAGATTCTTGTAAAAGCAATTCTTAACTTCAAATGCGGCTGACATTTGATTAGATAAGTATAGATATTTCGAGAAGTCTCGGCGCCAAAAATCATGCAAAACTAAGACTAGGCCCCGAAACGCCTTTTTTTTTTTTTGCAAAAAACCGTGATGCTTAGTACACGATTCTAGCTTAAATTTTGCAGAAAATAACCCAAAAATTTTCTCCTCAATTTTTGGTTAAAATACCCATATTATATATATAATTTAACGCCAAAAATATTCGAGGACTTTTCACGATTTTAATATCGTTTTTCATATCTTTCTGAATTAGTTTCTGATTAAATCGAAACAAGATTGAGATGTTTATATAGACTAATACTTAAATGCCATGTGGCTGAGATTTGATTAGATGAGTATAGATATTTTCAAGGAGTCTCGATGCCAACAATCATGCAAAAAGGAGCTAGAGTCTCGAAACACGTTTTTAGCAGAAAAACCGTAATGGTTAGTACACGATGTCGGCAAAAATTTTGCAAAAAATGACCCGAAAAATTTTTCTTCAATATTTGGCTAAAATACTCATGAAATATATATAATTTAACACCAAAAAGGTTGAACAACTTTTCGAGCTTTTCATATTGTTTTTCATATTCTTTCAGATGCTCGTAAAAACAAATCCTTAAATGCAATGTGACTGAGATTTTATTAGATCAATATGGATATCGCAAGGAGTATTGACTCCAAAAATCATGGAAAACTGACCCGAGCCTTTGTAACATTTTGCAAAACTTGACCTGAAAGATATTTCCTCAATTTTTCGCTAAATTAGTCATAAAAAATATATAATTCAATGCCAAAAATGTTGAAGGGATTTTTATGCTTCTAATATCGTTTTTCCTACTTTTTCCGAATTAATTTCTAATTAAATCGAAACAAGATTCAGATGCTCGTATAAACAAATCCTTTAAAGTAATGTGGCAAGATTTGACAAGACGAATATAGATCTTTCAAGGAGTCTCGACGCAAAAAATCATGTAAAACTGAGTCGGAACCCCAAAATGCGTTTTTAGCAAAAAAACCTTGATGATCAGTACACGATTTCGGCTAAAATTTTGCAAAAAATGACCTAAAAAAATTTTTGTTCAAATTTTGGCTAAAATACACATTAAATATATATAATTTAACGCCAAAAAGGTTGAAGGACTTTTCGTATTTTTCATATCGTTTTTCATATTTTTCTGAATTAATTTCTAATTAAATCAAGACAAGATTCAGATGCTCGTAAAAACAAATCCTTAACTTCAAATGAGGCTGACATTTGATTAGATAAGTAGAGATATTTCGAGGAGTCTCGGCGCCAAAAATCATGCAAAACTAAGACTAGGCCCCGAAACGCGTGTTTTTGCCAAAAACCGTGATAGTTAGTACACGATTTTAGCTTAAATTTTGCAAAAAATGACCCAAAAGTTTTTTTATTCAAATTTTGGCTAAAGTACACATTAAATATATATAATTTAACGCCAAAAAGGTTGAAGGACTTTTCTTACTTTTCATATCGTTTTTCATATTTTTCTGAATTAATTTCTAATTAAATGAAGACAAGATTCACATGCTCGTAAAAACAAATCCTTAACTTCAAATGAGGCTATCATTTGATTAGATAAGTATAGATATTTCAAGGAGTCTCGGCGCCAAAAATCATGCAAAAGTAAGACTAGGCCCCGAAACGCGTTTTTTTGCAAAAAATACCGTGATGGTTAATACACGATTTCGGCTAAAATTTTGCAAAAAATGACACAAAAAATTTTTGTTCAAATTTTGGCTAAAATACACATTAAATATATATAATTTAACGCCAAAAAGGTTGAAGGACTTCTCGTACATTTCATATCGTTTTTCACATTTTTCTGAAATAATTTCTAATTAAATCAAGACAAGATTCAGATGCTTCTAAAAACAAATCCTTAACTTCAAATGTGACTGACATTTGATTAGATAAGTATGGGTATTTCGAGGAGTCTCGGCGCCAAAAATCATGCAAAAGTAAGACTAGGCCCCGAAACGCGTTTTTTTCGCAAAAAAACCGTGATGGTTAGTACAAGATTCTAGCTTAAATTTTGCAGAAAATGACCCAAAAAGTTTCTCCTCAATTTTTGGCTAAAATACCCATATTATATATATAATTTAACGCCAAAAAGATTCGAGGACTTTTCACGATTTTAATATCGTTTTTCATATCTTTCTGAATTAGTTTCTGATTAAATCGAAATAAGATTCAGATGCTTATATAGACTAATACTTAAATGCCATGTGGCTGAGATTTGATTAGATGAGTATAGATATTTTCAAGGAGTCTCGATGCCAACAATCATGCAAAACGGAGCTAGAGTCCCGAAACACGTTTTTAGCAGAAAAACCGTGATGGTTAATACACGATGTCGGCAAAAATTTTGCAAAAAATGACCCGAAACTTTTTTCTTCAAGCTTTGGCTTAAATATAAATATATATAATTTAACGCCAAAAAGATTGGAGGAGTTTTAACGCTTTTAATATCGTTTAATTTTTCATATTTTTCTGAATTAATTTCTAGTTAAATCGAAACAAGATTCAGATGCTCATATAAACAAATCATTAAATGCAATGTGGTTGAGATTTGATTAGATTAATATAGATATTATAAGGAGTCTTGACGTCAAAAATCATGCAAAACTGAGCCGGAGCCCTGAAACACGGTTTTAGCCAAAAACCGTAACGTACACGATTTCACCAAAAATTTTGCAAAAAATGACCCGAAAAATTTTTCTTCAATATTTGGCTAAAATACTCATGAAATATATATAATTTAACACCAAAAAGGTTGAACAACTTTTCGAACTTTTCAAATCGTTTTTCATATTCTTTCAGATACTCGTAAAAACAAATCCTTAAATACAATGTGACTGAGATTTTATTAGATGAATATGGATATCGCAAGGAGTATTGACGCCAAAAATCATGGAAAACTGACCCGAGGCTTTGTAACATTTTGCAAAACTTGACATGAAAGATATTTCCTCAATTTTT
>AWWV01016307.1:0-22346 GCA_001974805.1 Corchorus capsularis
CAAAAATTTTTTGTTCAAAATTTGGCTAAAATACACATTAAATATATATAATTTAACGCCAAAAAGGTTGAAGGACTTTTCATATTTTCATATCGTTTTTAATATTTTTCTGAATTAATTTCTAATTAAATCAAGACAAGATTCAGATTCTCGTAAAAACAAATTCTTAACTTCAAATGCGACTGACATTTGATTAGATAAGTATAGGTATTTCTAGGAGTCTCGGCGCCAAAAATCATGCAAAAATAAGTCTAGGCCCCGAAACGCGTTTTTTTGCAAAAAAAACCGTGATGGTTAATACACGATTTCGGCTATAATTTTGCAAAAAAAAATTTTGTTCAAATTTTGGCTAAAATACACATTAAATATATATAATTTAACGCCAAAAAGGTTGAAGGACTTTTCGTACTTTTCATATCGTTTTTCATATTTTTCTGAATTAATTTCTAATTAAATCAAGACAAGATTCAGATGCTCGTACAAACAAATTCTTAACTTCAAATGCGGCTGACATTTGATTAGATAAGTATAGATATTTCAAGGATTCTCGGTGCCAAAAATTTTTGTTCAAATTTTAGCTAAAATACACATTAAATATATATAATTTAACGCCAAAAAGGTTGAAGGACTTTTCATACTTTTCATATCGTTTTTAATATTTTTCTGAATTAATTTATAATTAAATCAAGACAATATTCAGATGCTCGTAAAACCAAATCCTTAACTTCAAATGCGGCTGACATTTGATTAGATAAGTATAGGTATTTCGAGGAGTCTCGGCGCCAAAAATCATGCAAAAGTAAGACTAGGCCCCGAAACGTGCTTTTTTTGCAAAAAAAAAAACGTGATGGTTAGTATACGATTTCGGCTACAATTTTGCAAAAAATGACCCAAAAAATTTTTGTTCAAATTTTGGCTAAAATACACATTAAATATATATAATTTAACGCCAAAAAGGTTGAAGGATTTTCGTACTTTTCATATCGTTTTTAATATTTTTCTGAATTAATTTCTAATTAAATCAAGACAAGATTCAGATGCTCGTAAAAACAAATCCTTAACTTCAAATGCGGCTGACATTTGATTAGATAAGTATAGGTATTTCGAGGAGTCTCGGCGCCAAAAATCATGCAAAACTAAGACTAGGCCCCGAAACGCGTTTTTTTGCAAAAAAAAAAAACCGTGATGGTTAGTACACGATTCTAGCTTAAATTTTGCAGAAAATAACCAAAAAAGTTTCTCCTCAATTTTTGGCTAAAATACCCATAAAATATATATAATTTAACGCCAAAAAGATTCGAGGACTTTTCACGATTTTAATATCGTTTTTCGTATCTTTCTGAATTAGTTTCTAATTAAATCGAAACAAGATTCAGATGCTTATATAGACTAATACTTAAATGCAATGTGGCTGAAATTTGATTAGATAAGTATATATAGTTCAAGGAGTCTCGACGCCAACAATCATGCAAAACGGAGCTAGAGTCCCGAAACACGTTTTTAGCAGAAAAACCGTGATGGTTAGTACACGATGTCGGCAAAAATTTTGCAAAATATGACCCGAAAAATTTTTCTTCAATTTTTGGCTTAAATATAAATATATATAATTTAACGCCAAAAAGATTGGAGGAGTTTTAACGCTTTTAATATTCTTTCAGATGCTCGTAAAAACAAACCCTTAGATGCAATGTGACTGAGATTTGATTAGATAAATATGGATATCGCAAGGAGTCTTGGCGCCAAAAATCATGGAAAACTGACGCGAGGCTTTGTAACATTTTGCAAAAATTGACCTGGAAGATATTTCCTCAATTTTTGGCTAAATTAGTCATAAAAAATATATAATTCAATGCCAAAAATATTGAAGGGATTTTTACGCTTCTAATATCGTTTTTCCTACTTTTTCCGAATTAATTTCTAATTAAACCGAAACAAGATTAGATGCTCGTAAAAATAAATCCTTTAATGTAATGTGGCTGGGATTTGATTAGATCAGTAAAGATTTTCAAGGAGTCTTGGCGCTAAAAATCTTCCAAAACTAACCCGGGGCCCCGAAACGTGTTTTTACGAAAAAAAAAACCGTGATAGTACACGATTTCGACTAATATTTTGCAAAAATAGCCCCGAAATATTTTTCCTCAATTTTTAGCATTGTACTCATATATATCGTTTTTTCTATTTTTTTCTGAATTAATTACTAATTGAAATGAAACAAGATTAAAATACTCGTAAAAACAAATTCTTAAATCCTATGTGGTTGAGATTTGATTAGATGAATATAAATATTTCAAATAGTCTCGGAGTCAAAAAGTCATGCAAAATTGAGGCGGGTCCTGGAACGCATTTTTAGTCAAAAACCGTGATGGTTAGTTAGTACCCGATTTCGGCTAAATTTTTGCAAAAATTGACACGAAAAATTTCTCATCAATTTTTTGCTAAAAACTCATAAAAATATATAATTTAAATCCAAAAAGACTGGGGGCTTGTCACGTTTTTAATATCGCATTTCTTATTTTTTCTAAATTAATTTCTAATGAAATCAAAATAAGATTCAGATGCTCGTAAGAACAAATTTTTAAATGCAATGTGGTTGAAAATTTGGTTAGATGATGTAAAGTATTAAACCTTTTTTTTTTGGAAAGAATATTGAAACACTACTTTGGAAAATCACCCAATTATAATCGTGAGAAACTTGCCAAACGAAAGTAAACCAATTTCTTTTCCATGACATAGGAAACTTTAATCTTGACAACCTCTACATAAAACCGATTTTTTTAAACATGCAAAGTATTAAACTAACTTTTTCCTTAATGCCCATAATTTATTTATATTAAATAAATAAAAATTATAAATAAAAAGTATTTCAAATAATTATGGGGAGTAAATTATTATAATTATATTTTGTATTTACAATATCTTTACATAATTAAATAATAATATTATAATTAAATATATTATAATCTAAAAATATTTATTAGATGTAAATTATTAATTACAATTATAGTGGATTATTAATATCTTTTCATAATTTACAAAATTTAAATATTGGATTTACAATATCTTTACAATAATTTACAATATCTTTCCATAATTATTAATAAAAAGTTGAATCATCTAAAAAAAATTAAATGGCTAAAAAGAATACTTATTAAAAAAATTATCATACTATAATATTAAGAGTATTTATGAAATTTCCCAATTAAAATTTTTGAGTTCATGATTTTATATTGTAGTAAGATAAGATAAGATAAGATATAGTAATTTCATTTACTTAAATCCAGATTACATATTACAGATAGAGTTAGGCATATCATACCTCCAAATAAATGCTTCTACCATACAATTTGTTTTGCTAAGAAATGGGCATAAGTTAGCTTGCCTCTTCACATGAGAAAACATATACACTGAACACAAGCTGAAGCCATTGCTTAAATATCATCTATCACGTACCGGACCCCAATCACACGGAAAGTATTAAACTAATCATGTTTTGTATATATGTTTTTTTTTTTTTTAGGTGAAAAGTTTTGTATATAGTTTGGCCCCTAAGCTTGTGTAAATTAGAAGGGTTAAAATAGTCTTTGAGCTTTTAAAATTGTCAATTGTACCACTGGACATGTAAAAAAGGGGATAATTAACCCTTTTGGATTGAAATTGGTTAAATCCATTAAGAATTGAACGATAATTAGACAATTTATTGGAGCCGACTCAATTTCCGTCCAAAAAGGTTAAATTTTGTTCCATTGTTAACGATATTATAGAATGTAAGTAAACTATTGATCTTTCAATGCAAAAAGACAAGGAATAAACAATTGAATAACTGAAGCTCTAAAGGTTGAAATCCTTAGGTTGAATAATTGGTAGATAAGTTTACATATAAGATCTTAGAACATCTTTACATTCTAAATATTGCTCAAACTATGTTATCAAGCTTTAGTGATTCTAAACAAAAATAAATAAGCTCAATGTTTCTCATTATTTCTTCGATTGGGTGTTGCCGATGCAATAGTCCACTCGGAACACAGCAAATTAGCAGTTTTCGAACGAAAGGAAATCTGTATTGGCAAAAAACCATTAGCATCACCAGCTTCGGAATGCAAACCAGTTGATCACTTGAAAAAGTAAACCCAATAATCTGCAATGCCACCTCCAACAAGATGTCTGCACACCCAATTTCTGAAATTTGGTATAGTTGCTTCACAATCACTACCAAAACAATGTTGATTGATATCAGGATATAACAATACTTCATATCATTGGTCCAGAAACCCAATATTAGAGCAACCATGAAGCAATTCACCTCCACTGCACATTTCCTTTTGGTTCCTAATTGATGACAACTCCAAAGGGATATTGATAATGCATGATTAACAACTTTCTCCATCATGCCATAGATTAATTGTAATGGAGGAGATCTATACCACATAAGAGCAATAATCACCATAATATTTGCGATGTAGACAAGCAACTCATTACCTCGCAAATTGATCATAATAATCTGCAATGCTAACTCCAACATGATGTCCCCTGGGCACATGCCAGCAATGTTGAATAACGGCGTCATCACCACAGAAAGATGCGTGATGAGCAACACGATTGCATAACGATAATTAACACCATCAATGAAGAGACTTGACATCATGGCAACACCCAAACCGATCATTTCTATTCCATATTTTCCCACTTCTCTTAATTCATAAATCTTATGCATGTACACAAATGCATAATAGTCTAACCCATATAAAATAACAAAGTTAATGGCAAGGATGTATAGCATTATAGGACACAAACCATTATACACATCATGGCTGATCTTCCCAAATTGATCAAGAAATTTCCAACAGCAGGTTTCATTTAAAAAAATTGCAAATCTATTGGAGCTTGTGCAGAATATAAACAGGCTAAATGAACCCGGTAAAGTACCCAAAATGAACCAGAAAAGGGTTCTATTTTGGTTTTCTGCAAAGAAATTATGGATTAGTGTTAAATGTAAAGATTTTAAGAAAATAATGAATTAAACCGATTCTTGAGATATAAGGAGCAAAGAGTAAAGGAAATTACCTACTGTTGACTTCGTTTCACTTCTTAAGTGCCAGGCTTTGGATCTTGCTTTTATGTACTCTGGTTCGGATCTTGTCGTTAAGTCTGTGGCTGCTTTTATGTACTCTGCTTCGGATCTTGTCCTTATGTCCATGGCTTTGGGTTTTGGGAGGAGAGGAGAGTCTGAAGGATGAATTAAGGGGGAAACTTGTGATATTAAACCTGTTAATTTTTTTTTTCTGGCAAAAAAAAAAAACTGTTAATTTTTGTAGATTTTTTTGCTACATTCTATTAAACTTGTTGATCAATATCCTCCTTGTCGTTAGTAGCTAGTAACGTGTTTTACCAAAAGAGAAGGTTTAGATTATTGCCATGTGTACTAGAAATGCGAGTTGCGTCCCACTTAATTATTAATTCGCAGAGTGAAATTTCTTTTTGATTAAAATGAGATACTTAATTAGTGTCTGTTTAACTAAAATTATTAACTAAGAAAATTCAATGGGGTTCTGCAATTCTCGATTTTCCTTGGAATAAGGAATATTTCTCAACTCTGAAACAGAAGATATAACCTTCCATGAAGTTTTGGCAGTTACTGACATCTTCGAATTCTGATAAATCTCATTAAATGAAGTTAGAGTAACCATTGATAGAGAAAGTTATGGAAAATTATGTGAAAACCTCTAAAGAAAAAAGAATATAAATAATCTTATCACAAGGTGAAATTGTTATGCTAGTGAATGAACATAAGAATAAGATTAAGTAACATGAAGGATAATCTTGTCATGATGCCAATTGTTTCAATAGAAATCCATCAAACATTATTCTTTATCTTACCTTTTTTTTTATCCCATCCGGTATCCAAGGCTTGGCCCTGAGTAATCCAGATCCGACACGCGTCGCGCACCTGGTTATGGTGGGTGAGTCTCCCAACAAGGAAGACCTGCTTAAGCTGGAATAAGCCACTTACCTATCCAACCCCTTGTTGATATTATTCTTTATCAATTGAAGTACATATCACACCTAAATATCATTTTTAACCCGATTCTTTGGAGTTCACATCTGTATATCTTCATATCTGTCATGCCTAGATGAGATTCAATATTTATTTTATTTTTTGCTTTGTAGAAGGGAACAAATGAATGAAAGATCAAACACAATGAAAGAAAAATTAAAATAGGATTTTGTATAATATGGGGAAAAACTATTGATTTTTCAATCTGGAAACATGATAAAGAAACAACCAAAAGGTTGAAATACAGAGTAACGAATTGGTAACGAGCAAAATGATTCTAAGCAAAAATTAGAAAGCAACTTCTCTTTAATTTGTTCTTCGATTCGATGGGGTGTCACGAAATGAATATTCCACTTGGAACACAGCAGATTAGTGTTCGTCGAAGAAAAGGAAACCTATATTGCCAAAAAACCATCAGTAGCACCAACTTGGCAATGCAAACAACTAATTGATCGCTCAGAAGATTGAACCCAATAATCTGCAATGCCACCTCAAATGAGATGTCCACACACCCAATTTCAAAAATTTGGTATAGTTGCTTCACAGTCACTACCAAAACTATGTTAAATGATATCAGGGTATAGCAATACTTGATATCATTGGTCCAAAAACTCAATATTAGAGCAACAATGAAGCAATTCACCTCCACCGCACATTTCCTTTTGGATCCTTTTTGTAATTGATGAGAACTCCAAAGGGATGCATAATTAACCACTTTATACATCATCCCACAACATGATTTCAATTTCAATGGTGGAGATCGATACCACAGAAGAGCAATAAGCAACACGATATTTGCAATGTAGACAAGTAGTTCATTACCTCGCAAATTGACCACAATAATCTGCAGAGCTAACTCCAACATGATGTCCGCAGGGTAAACGTTGACAATATCGAATAGCAGCGTCATGATCACAAAAAGATGTGTGATAAGTAATATCATTGCATAACAACATTTGATGTCATCAATGAAGAGAGTTGACATCATGCCAATACCCAAACCGATCATCTCCATTCCATATTTTGCCGTTTCTTTTAATCCACAACGCCACTGCCAGTACATATATCTATAATAATCAATCCAATACAAAACAGCAAAGTTAATGGTGAAGATTTGTAACATAATGGGACACAATCCACCAATATATGTGTTATGGTCAATCTCCCATAATAGATCAACAAGTTTCCAGCAGCAAGTTTCATTCACAAAAATTCCAAGTCTATTCGAGCTTGTAAGAAACATAAACAGGCTACCCGCACCAGAATAAACCGCTAACATGCGCCAGAAGGAAGATGAAATTTTTTCTTCTGCAAATAAATTATGGATTAGTGTTAAATGTGTACTATAATATATCATAAGAAGATGATAATGAATTTCACCGGTTCTTCTTGAGATATGATGGAAAAAAACCTGTTGTCGGGTTTGATTCATCTCTTGAGTAACAGGCTTTAATTCTTGCTTTTCTGCACTCTGCTTTGGATCTTGCACTTATGTCCATGGCTTTGGGGTTTTGGGGAAGAGGACAGAAATTAGAAGGGTGAAACTCTCGTACCAAGACGGATTATTAAAAGGAAAATCACTCTTCAGACTAAAGAAAAGTTAAGGCTTGGTTTAGAATGAGGGTCTGATTTTAGCTTCTTGTGTTAGCGGGTTTTTTGGTTGATCCGCACGATGAGAAGGTAGCTCTTAGTGAAAGGAAGGACATATACAAAACTCAAGGCTGTAATTCCAGTGGAAGATTTAATCTATTCGGGGCTAATTTTGAGGAAACCAACGCTGGAAATGGGTTCGGGGGTAAAGAGCAGATCTGATCTGGAAAGTTTCGGCGGCGATTTCTCTCTCCGTCACGGCGGTTGACGGTGGCCGGTGTTGGAGGCGGTGGGGGAGAAGAAGGAAAGTAAAAAGCAAAATGGAAAAAGGACAAGAGAAAGAGAAAGAGAACAAGAAAGGTTTAATGAAACGGTGTGCTTTGGTATTCTGATATTGGCTAAATTGCTGATTTGCCAGGAACTCCTTCATTTCCTTTCAATTAAGAATCGGGTTTAATCTGGAAATTCGCTAAATATTTTTTGAAGTATGCAGTGTGGTCCCATAGTCAAACATGCCCTCACCTCTCTGCCCTCGGTGATTTATTCATGTCAAATAGCCCTGTAAAATGAAAATCCCTGTAAAATGATTGACTGAAAATTTTGTCAGTTATAGCAAATGAGCAAAAGCTTATGCATACCTTCAAACATTAATTCATGCTTCCAATAAGGACGTCATGGATTGTAGTCAAAATTGGCTTTGGCTAATTGCTCAAATAAGGGTCTAACTAACGTTTGCCAAAATTGTCAAATAAGGGTCCGATCATTGAATTTGGCCAAATAAGAGCCTAAAACCAATATGATGAATAGGCAAACCTGTTCCATTACCAACACGAATCTGTTCAGGGCCAATATACTTTTCATGAACAGAGATATTGTTGAGATCATGAGTCAAGTGATTACTTGCACCTGTGTACAGAGGCTGGTCCAGCAGTATAAGCAGCAGCAATATCGGCATACTTGACATTTTGTTCACCTTGATAGGCATGGTCGAAATGGTCCCATGTTGGACCTTCCATGACCTCTTCCACGATTATTTCGATGTATTTCCATGTCCTCCTCCACGGCCGCTATTGAAGGTATTTTTAGTTGCAATATTTGCCGCAACAGAATGATTTTGCTCTAACCGGAGCTCAAATGCTAGTAAATGACCATATAAATCATTCAAAGTCATTTGTGTTGTAACTTTGGATATTCCAGGAATTAACCAAACAAATAATTAAAGCGAAAAACAACAAAGCATTCTTGTGGGCCTATGTCACAAATCAATCAAATACAATTACTAATCATAACAATGTCTCTAGCAAACTCTCAATCTAATCAACCCAACATGGGTGATTCTCCCACAACAACATAAAGTTATCTCAGCTTTTTCTCTCTCACAATCTGTCACACAATCTCTCACACACTATTCTTTGACACACACCAAATTCTGTTATTCTTTGACACACACCAAATTCTGTTTATTTATACTAAGACGAACTTACACTCCAAGAATCCCTTTCCTATTAGGATTCTTGTCCACCAATCAAAAAACTTTAGAAAAATCCTAATCCAAATCTAATTATGAGTTGGGTCAAAATCCTAACAATTTGTTCCACCCTTGTGGTAAGGGAAGTGACAAAGGAATCATAATCTGAGCTCAAACTAGCAAGTAATTAGTAAGAAATAATTTCAGAGGTTGTCCAATGGCAGCAAGTATATCAGCTAGGCTTTTGATTTTCTGGAAGTAATCAGTAATGGAAATATTACCTTTCTTTCTTGGCCAATTCATGCCTTATTTGATTGATTCAGAAGAGAACATTCGTTGCAGTGCTGTCCACATTTCATAGGATGTGCCAAGACCAATTACTTGGGCTAGAATTGGTTCCGAGAGGGAGGAGATCAATGCACTATGGATGATTTGATCTTACTGCTGCCATATCATGTATATGCTGGATTGACTGCTGGCGGAGTGTTTTCTCCGATATCAGAAAGAAGTTGTTGCGGGCAAGAATTTGTGCCATCAACATATCCAAACAACCTTTGTGCGCCCCCAAGGTATGGTAAAAATGGAGCTTTCCACAAAAGTAGTTATCTCTATTGAGTTTAATGGTGATGATATGATGGATGTTAACAAAAGAATTCAGTGGTGCCATGGTTGATGTGGAAAGTCCAGAAATTTGAGGGACAAGGAAGAGGTGGTAGAGGATAGTGTAGAGGTAGTGGAAGATAGTGAAGAAGAGTTGATGGCCATATCTGAACCGTAAGGTATTTTGGCTCTTGATACCAAGTTGAAATATAGAGAGATTTGTGAAAGCGTCTTGCGTAAAGAAGCACAGCAAGACCTTGGTATTTATAGTTGAGATTTACATGTGAATCGGGAGAGTACAAGATCAGGTAGAATACATAAGTAGAGAGACATTTACACAAGGCCAAACTATATCACAACTTATAGTAAGCCAAACTCTATCGTATAGCTTATCTTGATCAGATGATTTATCGTGATCCTTAACAGTCCAAAATTTGGGAGCTGCATAAATCATGAAAATTTATTATTTGAACATATTCAAATTTGAAAGAAAGCATGCTGTCTGAAATGATCCTAGAGCATTGGTAGATAAATTCTCTTTAGCAATACCTATAAGATCTTAGAACACCTTTATTTACATTCTAAATATTGCTTAAACTATGTTATCAAGCTTTAGTGATTCTAAACAAAAATAAATAAGCTCAATGTTTCTCTTTAGATCTTCAATTGGGTCATCTTGCCGATGCAATAGTCCACTTGGAACACAGCAAATTAACAGTTTTCGAACGAGAGGAAATCTGTATTGGCAAAAAACCATTAGCATCACCAGCTTCGGAATGCAAACCAGTTGATCACTTGAAAAAGTAAACCCAATAATCTGCAAGGCCACCTCCAACAAGATGTCTGCACACCCAATTTCTGAAATTTGGTATAGTTGCTTCACAATCACTACCAAAACAATGTTGATTGGTATCAGGATATAACAATACTTCATATCATTGGTCCAGAAACCCAATATTAGAGCAACCATGAAGCAATTCACCTCCACTGCACATTTCCTTTTGGTTCCTAATTGATGACAACTCCAAAGGGATATTGACAATGCATGATTAACAACTTTCTCCATCATGCCATAGATTAATTGTAACGGAGGAGATCGATACCACATAAGAGCAATAATCACCATTATATTTGCAATGTAGACAAGCAATTTATCACCTCGCAAATTGATCATAATAATCTGCAATGCTAACTCCAACACGATATCCCCCGGGCACATGCCAGCAATGTTGAATAACGGCGTCATCACCACAGAAAGATGCGTGATGAGTAACACGATTGCATAACGATAATTAACACCATCAATGAAGAGACTTGACATCATGGCAACACCCAAACCGATCATTTCCATTCCATATTTTCCCACTTCTCCTAATTCATAAATCTTATGCATGTACACAAATGTATAATAGTCTAACCCATGTAAAATAACAAAGTTAATGACAAAGATGTAAAACATTATAGGACACAAACCATTATACACATCATGGCTGATCTTCCCAAATTGATCAAGAAGTTTCCAACAGCAGGTTTCATTTAAGAAAATTGCAAATCTATTGGAGCTTGTGCAGAATATAAACAGGCTAAATGAACCCGGTAAAGTACCCAAAAAGAACCAGAAAAGGGATCTATTTTGGTTTTCTGCAAAGAAATTATGGATTAGTGTTAAATGTAAAGATTTTAAGAAAATAATGAATTAAACCGATTCTCAAACTAAGGAGTAATGGAAATAACCTATTGTTGACTTCGTTTCACTTCTTAAGTGCCAGGCTTTGGATCTTGCTTTTATGTACTCTGGTTCAGATCTTGTCCTTATGTCCATGGCTGCTTTTATTATGTACTCTTGTTCGGATCTTGTCCTAATTATGTTCATGGCTTTGGGTTTTGGGAGGATAGGAGAGTCTGAAGGATGAATTAAGGGGGAAACTTGTGACCCTAAACCTGTTAATTTTTGTTGTTTAATGAGTTCTGATTCCAATTTTCTTTTGAACTTTTTTTTTTTTTTTTTTTGCTACATTCTGTTAAACTTGTTGCTGAATATCCTCCTTGTCCTTAGTAGCTAGTAACATGTGTTTTACCAAAAGAGAAAGTTTAGATTATTGCCGTGTGATACTAGAAATGCGAGTTGCGTCCCATTTATAAACGTTGGCAGAGTGAAATTTCTTTTTGATTAAATGAGATACTTAGGGTCTGTAATAACTAAGAAATTACTAGTAGTAACTAAGAAAATTCAATGGGGTTCTGCAAGAATAAAAGAATATTTCTCAACTCTGAAACAGAAGATATAACCAAGAGAGCGAACTAAAAGGGTATATTACCAAAAAAAAAAATACTAAAAAGGTGCAAAAGAGTCTAAAACCATATACTTATTTAATACAATTAGATTTGGATATGGAGAGATGACCAATTGGCAGAGTAAGTTAGAGAAACATATGAAAAATAAAATGCTTTAAGAATTGCAATATAAACCAAGCCGTATAACAATAGATATTGCTTTGTCCAAACTCAGGTCCATCTTTGCACAAATACTGTGGGGGGCAAATTTTACAATTAAGTGATCAGAGAGAATCTCTCACTGTTTTATGGTTGATATCCTTGTTGGCTGTTGCACATACCCAAAATACCTAGATTGCTCATCAACCTTGTCTATAAGAAGCTTAAGCGTTGGAACCTTCGAAAGGGTTCTGCATGAACCCACCATGATCAACTTTTTCTGTACAAAGAATCACAAACCAGATCATGGAGATGCCTGCTACGAAAAGCAACTTTTTCTTCTACTATGCTGCATTATCAGTATATTCCAAGTTTCTTCAATGAAAGATACAATTTAACTCAGAAAAACTCTGAAAACCCCCACCTTGGCTCGTGTGAGAGCAACATTTATCCTCTGCCAGTCAGCAAGCAGTGAAGATATGCAGTTTCTAGGATTCTCATTAGACCTAACAAACGACACAGTATGCAGTCTTTGTCTCTTCCCTGGAAAACGGTAAATTGCGATGCATAATCCATAGACCTTTTCATGTAAGTTCATGCTCAGTAAGTTGAGAAAAGCAGAGCTAAAAGTCAACAAAGGCTCAGCCTAACCTGGTATTTGTCCATAGTATGTATCTCCACTGATGCTAGGCAAGCATGTCTGAGGAGATTCACCTGAGGTAATAATGCCAATATCGTTGCCTTCAATTCCATTGTTTACTAACCCAGCTGTTATCTATACGTTACACATAAATGAATCAAATGTCATGCATAAGTTGCATACTGGTCATATCAACAGGAATTGCTGAGAGTATTTTGGAATCAAATGAGGATCTTACCTCTGCAATTATATAAGCTTCCAGTGGATTATTCACAGTTTTATGGTCTCTAACCTCAAAAGCAGGTAACATATCTAAGTCATGGGAAACATCTCATAAGAATTCACGACATACAAGTATACAAAAGATCTCAAGTAATAGATAGTAGTAGAGAATAACTTTCATACCAGTATTAACAAAAATGACTGGCCTGCTTAGATTTAGAACCTGCAGTCATGAGTAGTAACCAACATTTTAAATTATCTTATCCAAATGAAGTTCTGAAAGGAAAATGCTAACTGAAGCATCAAACAATATTGAACTCTTCCTTTTGATGGTGAAAACCGAAATTGGCTTAATTATGGATCAATGGCTTTCAACAAGAAGATTAAGAAACCAATCTTACAGCTTTTAGCCAAGATGAACAAGAGCTTGGTCTTGGAAAATTAAGTTTGGCATTAGCTACTTCAGGGGAACCACAATGCAATCGATCACCATATATTAATGCATTTGAGAGTTCCATAATGCTTTGACACATACGGTACTGTAGAAAGAAAATATCAGAAATCATGAATAAAAAGTGCCAAATAAAAGTTGAGACATGGAATTTTGCTCATCTCATGAGGTAACCTGGCTTTGCAGTGGTGAAATTGCCTGTGGATGTGCTTCTGATAGCCTGAAAAACAAACTTATTCCCATTCCATTCTCTCGAGCCTCTGCACTCTGAAATCAATCCACACTGCATTGTTAAAGACTTTCATGTTTTTCCAGGTAAGTTAAGTAGCTAGAACTGATGGCTGCATGCAGACATACCTGAACTAGGGGAGGCAATTGATAGTGATCTCCAAATAGGACAAATGTAGAAGCAAACATCAAGGGTTCCAATGATACCTGATCGAGAAATAAATCTTTCATCAACTAAGCATAAAGTTAACAAAATATTTGACTGTTATCTTATATAAATACAAAATGTAGCACCTCTCTCCCTTGAAATAAAGGGTGTCTTTGGGGGTAGTTACAATACTTTTACGCACAAACCATCATCTAATCTTATCCAATCCCATCGATCATCCTACTCCAAACAGACAATAAAAGTATTCTTCAAACTATACCGAACCTGAGACCATCCTTGTGTAAATAAAACTTAAAATGTATAGAGTAAAAGTCTTTTGTGGAAGCAAGGTTCATATAATAAATTCTTTAGCATGTAACTTTAGGGTTTATTTACAATTATCTTAGTTTTTATCAGTTCCCCTGCAACATTTTCAAAAAATATCGCCTAAAGGCTTAAAACTTTCATTACTAAACAGACGATCAAAATGCATTAAAGTTGAAAGAGTACATACTGAGAGAGTTGTCTGTCCAGCTTCATCGAGAATGCATATATTTCCTACAATTCAACAACTGGAACTGTAATATTTCCTACAATTCAACATGATATTTACACATCAAAAGCAACTTCAAAAGTATAGCTTCTTCTAATCACTTACATTACATCACATGAAAAGTAACTTCAATAGAGTAGCTTCTACCATTGTCTCACAATCACAACACTACACAAAGAGGATACTATATATGTATGTGTTAAAATGATTCTTCTAATCACTTTGTTCCCTAGAAGTCATGGCATTTCACCTTTCTCTAAATCATTTTTCTTACATGCAGATACACCATAAATGCTTAACCAATTCACCATCTTCCAAAGCTATATATAAACGTGTTCATTTCACAAGTCAAGGAGTTCACATAACAAAACTATATAAAACAACAAATTGAAACAAATATGCTGGAAGCTAACACCTTAAGACATAACAAGAAAACTTGACTACAATGGATGCGCCTCTCACCAACAAGGCTTTTACAGCATGCACCATAGTATATGTCTTGCGCCCGTTCCAGGCATTCCTAGAATATTAGAGCATAATCCTTTGCAGTAAGTATCTGAAAAGACCCAAAAAAACAGGATTTGCAGAGTAGGTATGAATATAATGCTTTATCTTTAGAAAATGTTAGCTCAACCGGATTTTTTTTTTTTTTGGAGAGATAACCAAGAAAAAGGTCTTCTTATGCAGAAAATAGACCTTGAGAATAGCTCTACGCTGATCATCATTTAAGCTCAATTCTCTGACCAGACGTAAGATATTGCTGAATCTTGGCTAAATATACATCCACTTCCACTGTCAAATTTAGGAGCCTGCAGTAGGCAAACCAACATTCATATAAAGAATATTAAAGAAAAAAAAACAAAACAAAAAAAGAAGATAGATTACATTATGCAAAACCTTATCAGAGCAAGAAGAATTGACCGCAAGGTCAAGGCTCATCTTCCTGATCAATGAGAACTTTGCTCATTTTGCAGAAAAAGTTGAATAAGGTTGACCTTCAGCAATAACAAGGAAGAATATGAATGTAAACAATATTATTTTCTAGTCTCCAGATAATCCAGGTGCCACACAGGAGAAGAAAGTAAAAAAAATGGGGAAATTACCACATAATTAAAAAGGAGGTCATGATTTTATCCTTGTCAATCCACCAAGACCCTGATATAGTTTCTCTGTCACTAAAGACGGATTACCCCCAGGAATCCTTAAGCGCTTGGAAAAAGATACCTGACCTTCACCGAAGACGTTAAGGGTGAACAATCCTTCCGAATCTATAGGGAAGGAACAACAATTGTGTGAAAAACGTTAAGGGTAAGAGTGAAATAGCAACAAAAAAAAGTCTCCCCTTCTCTCTCCTCGTCTACCCAACCTTCCTCCATCTCCCTGCAGGAAGCATTTCAGAAAATCTGAGTAACTTTTACACGCAAAACAAGAAGACAAAAACAAACCAATAAACTCTCCCCATCAAAACCACAGCAAATGGGAGATAGTTTCTCACTCCAATAAATTTGATCTGATCTTCAGACTAATCGTAGGAGAAAAGTTTGTTTTGCACGACCTGGTGGCGCGTAGCGCGTAAAAGAGATGTGATGTTTATAATTAGTACATTGTCATCATATTAATTAATAAAATTTAAAATAATAATAATAATATATACTCCTACTAACCGTTGTTAGCTAATAAATACTAACCGTTGTTAGCTGTTAGTAGTACAACTAAATTTGTAATTATAGATAATTAATTAAGTTTAAAATATGTCGGTTTATTACCTCGTCTAATTAAAGAAAATACAAGTAATAAAAATTGTTTTTTAAACGAAACGAAACAAAAAGAAAAGAAAAAGAAAAGAAAAGGAAAGGAATATACTAGTCAAAAAGTTCAAGGTTCAAACCCTATTTGCCCCATTTCACCATCCTTTTAACAATCGGAATCTGTTAGCTACGATTCATAGTCAAACGTATTAAACATGTGATTTGAGCAGTCCTCATGAGCTACATACCGCGGGAGTGGACCATTGGGAGCTACTGGTAGGTGCTTGGTGTCGATTGTGCCGATTTAGAGGTCATTTCTACTATCTATGGATAATTTGGTTAACAAAATCAGAAATTTTCACAAAGAACTTGGAACAGAAATCCCTTTTAGGAAACTTTTTTGGGCTTTAGCATGTGGTCTCACTTTCCTCGCTACCCTAATAGCTATCCCCTTTAGTTTATTTTATGAAAAAAATATGAAGGATGTAAGCACTTGGGAACTAGTTATCTCTGGGGTGGTTTATTTTATTGGGCTATCTGTTGTTAGCAGACGTGACATTGGTGTAAACCTCCTGCTACTTAGGCCCCAATGGATCGGGACCATTGTTCAGTCAGCGGCAGAGACATTAATTTCATGGGGAATGGGTTATTTCTTATACGTTGCAGTGTCCACCAAAGCTGTCGATTTGACGCTCGTTGTGATTTCTTTCATGGTTGCCATCCAATCGCTATGCATTTCTAACATGTTGCAACCCGGTTTAAATGTCTCTAGTACATTGGTCTTTATTGATTGCACTCTCGCGTTGGCATTTTCACTAGCTGATACTTTGATAGAGCCCACGGTATGGTCTGTGTTAGTTGCATCATTCATACTTCTAGTGATTGGAAATCATTTCAAGACACAACGTTTGTTGGAAAGGTTGCAACAGGTTCAAAGACATATTGATAGAGACCCCCCTCAAGCTCAACAAGGAGGTGAAAGTCATGAGGTTCGTATCAACATGGGAGATGAGCTGAGTACTAGCAGGCATGAGGTTCGTATCGACATGGGAGATGAGCATCGTATCGACATGGGAGATGAGCTTAGTACTAGCACTGCTTCTACTAGGCCATCTGGGTCTCAGTCTCCTCGAACTTGGCTATCTCCTATTTTAGGATTTTTCTTGGCTTCCCCTCAAACCCGTCAGTCTACTCATAGGCGTACTCAGTCTGATCTTATGTCTACTTTGGCTGCGTCTACTAGGTCTGATGCTCAGGATACTACTTCAGGGTCTACTTTGGCTGGGTCTGATGCTCAGGATATTATTTCAGGGTCTACTTTGACTGCGTCTACTAGTCCTGATGCTCAGGATACTATTTCAGGGTCTACTTTGGCTGCGTCTACTGGTGCTGATGCTCAGGATACTACTTCAGGGACTACTGTGGCTGCGCATACTGGGTCTGATGCTCAGGATACTACTTCAGTCTCTAGCATTGTGCTTGAGGATCGGCCTCCAGAGACTACCCTCAGTGCTACTCAGTCTGTTGAGCTTTCTACTCAGACTTCTACCTTGCCCTTTGATCCCTTGTCAACTCCTAGAACTAGTGGGGCTCCGGAGACTACCTTCGGTGCTTCTCGGGCGGTTGTGCTTGCACTGTCTGTTGGGCATGCTAGTCGAGTGTCTACTCAGATTTCTACCTTGCCCTTTGCTCCCTTGTCAACTCCTAGCACTAGTGGGACTTCTACTGAGTCTGGGACTATTCCACCAGCTCCTCCTCTTCCTCCTGATCTTTTGCGTTATCGTTCTAGAGCCATCCAACAAGTGAAAAAGATAGAGAATCCATCCGACAAAAAAGAAGACTGATGCAGCTTGATGCATGCAGGTATTCTCCTCGACCTCATGTTCACACTTGTTCCAATCTTAGCATATGTGATGTGATGTGAATTAATTGTGAATTTCTCACATTTAGTTTGTTTCACTACTGTATTGATTCCGTTACTTCCATTGAAATTATTTTAATTCCACTTAGGACTTTATACGTTGTGCATAGTGCATAGGCATCTATTTCCAAAGCGAGAAATAATAAGGTTGGCATGGAGTAGTTAATTGTTATTGTTGATGTCTAGAAGTGGTTGACATTTTCTTTTTGTTGCAAATAATGAATATGATTGGAGATGTTACTTTATTGTCAATATCAGCAATATGATGTGTGGAGATGTTAGTTTATCTAGAAGTGGTCTTATATGTATGTGGCAGATACTGAGCTATTCTGTTCCTCTCACCATCTGCAGTTTTCTTCTGGGTTGTGCCTCCTCACTTCCAGGATTTTCTTGCCAACAGGGAGATGGTTGCTTGCTTTTCAGAGGCGAAAGGGAACAGATCAGGCCTAGCCTAGCCGCTTAGTCGGAGTCTTGGTTCTATTTCTTACCACTCTCTTTTCTTTCTTTCTTTTTTTTTCTGTCTTACTGTCATTTGGAACTTTGTCTTTTAAGTCTTGCCCTAATTGTTATTGAGAAGTTAAGATAATAGACTATGACAGATTTTTCTTTAAGGAATTGTAGTCCGAGAGCATTTTCTCTTTTTAATTAGTACTCCATTTGTTTCAAGATTTCATCATTCATTGCAACAATATGAAAGAGAAGTCTTCTTTTGTTGATGTTAAAACGACCCTGAATGATTTGCTTGTTAAAACTTACAAATTAAGTTTCAATATTATTTACTCTTGTTGTTTCTATAAGTTGATCATGGATGAGATTTAACTAGTACTAGTACCAAACTAGGATGAGATTTTTTTTTTTTGGCAAAGGTATATACTATATACTTTTTTTAAGAATTTCATATTGATTGTAGCAAAATATATATATTATATATATATACAAAAAAAATTAAATTGATGAAACTTTTTTTTGCCGGAATTGATGAAACATTTCAACTCGTTAGCTTTTTATTTGTCATTTATAGTTATAGAAAAAGAAAACAAGAAAAAATGATCTGGTCCAAGTTATCAAAACAGAGCTTTAAACTTACTAGAAAACACTGTATGCATTCTGTAACCCTAAAAAGAAAAGCAAAAACCATCCCTTTATATATTTATATACAACTGGCCTGCATGTGGCGCTGGCGCATGCAGTACCCCAACCTTGCTGTCAAAACAAAACGACGGACGGAATATGAATATCCCATTTTCGCTTCTGTCGTTTGTTATTTAATGAGGTGTACCAATCGTCTGTCTGTCGGGGACACACACAAATGGGATTCAAGGCATGCAGATGTTGTCCTCTCTAGCTAGCTAAAAAGAGGCATACTTTTTTTTTCATCATTAAAAAGCACCATATATACTTTCACCCTGTGAATTGTGATGCTAGCTGGTTTGTTTTTCACGCGCCTCCCATTATGATCGTGATTGGAATGGGGCCTTAGTGTAGCTAAGGCTTGCTGCAAATTAGTGTACCCAGATGACATTTTGTGACATTAATGTTTTGAAGAAAGCAAACTTGGATGCCAGTGGAAATCAATACGTAACAGGAAGCAAATAGTGCTGCTTTTGAAGACAATCATTCTTTTCTCAAATTTGATAACAATTATTACAGAAGAAATGCAAAATAGCTAATAATATGAGATCTTAATTAGCTAAAATATTGTTTGAATATGACAAACAAAGGGCAACTTACAAACTTTATGATCATGTTGTACCTCTAGTACTCTTTTGTTGTTTCTTGTGGTGTGACTGCGTCCCTTGAGCATGCTGACATCTATAGTGTATAAGGGCAACAAGTAACACAATCTTTGCGATACAATCAGCCAATTCATCCATTTCATAAATATTAACTCGCAAATTGATCGCAACAATTTGCAAAGCTGCCTCCAATAAAATGTCCACAAAACTGAAGTCTGGAATATTGAAGAGGAGCACCATAACCACTTGAATATATAAGAGGAAAGATATCAAGGCATAAGTATAGTTAACATCTTGGCAAAAGAGAGTCGATATCAGAGCAAAGCATAAGGCAATGATCTCCATTGCACATTTTCTTATGTGCCCCAGTCGATAAGAATCCTTATACCAGAATAACCCATAGTTGCTCACAAATACAAGTAAAAAAAATATGTTAATAAATAAAAGTAGACCACATACTAGAAAAACATGACACCCTACAGTGTCCTCCTTCATCTTCATTAAGTCACATATAGAGTGCAAACATCTCATCATTGTTTGGAGCAAGAAATACTGGGTTAATGCACCTAACAACCCACCTAAAGATACCCAACCACTTCTAACCCGATCCAAATCGGGTTCACCATCATCTGCAATAAAGGAAATCAAAGTATAAACTTCAAAATTCTCATTTTTAACAATAGAAGCTCCATCATTTTAGATATATAATATTAATTATTATGCATGTGGTTAGCATATATAAATAGCAAAACAAAAAAACAAAGAGACAAAAAGTATAATAAGGGGTGAAGTGAATATTAAACCTAGTCCAAATATGTCTCTTAAAGCTCTTCTTATGCAAAAAAGGAAAAAATTTGTTTGCCAGCACCCAACTTTGTTTCCTGCGGTTTTCTTCATGTCGATCGAAATTAATTGATCAAATTTCACAATATTCCCTACAGAATATATATGAGAGAGAAATAAATAATGAGTTTTAGGTGGGACTTTTGCTTAGAAAGAGTTTTGATTTGAGTCAATTACAAACTCTTTAATCTTGGCTAAAATTAAGGTACTAATAATTTTATATATTATAATTAATTAATAAGGATATGTATTACTTAAGAATTTCAAATTGATGAAACATTTCAATCCATAATGTTTTTTATAGTATTTTTGTCATTTACAAAAAAAAAAAGAAAGAAAGAAATGTCTACAAAGCTTAGAAAGGGGAAAAAAATCCCTTCTAACCATTTGCATGTGAGGATCCAAATCGATTTCATCATAATCTGCTATATATATATATATATATATGTATATATGTATCAAATCAATAAAATAAAAGAAATCATTTATTCAAAAAAGAATAAAATTAAGAAATCGACTTCAATATTGTTCATATCATATATATAAGCTTCAAAGTTCAAAATTGTCATTTTTAACAACAGAAACGCATTTTAGTGATTAATTATATAGAATATATATATATATATATATGTGGCAAAAATAAAAAAGAAGTTTCATCAATTTAATTTTTTTGGATTTTTTTTTTTTGCTACAAACAATATGAAATTCTTAAAAAATATATATATTTTGCCCAAAAAAAAAACTATCTCATCATCACTAGTTAAAAATTACTAATACCTTAATCATAGCCTAGATTAAAGAGTTTGTAATTGACTCAACTTAAAACTCTTTTTAAGTATAAGTTTCAACTCATTGTTTCTTTCCTTTTCTCTTAAAATAAAATTCTAGACAATATACTGTGAAATTTGATAATTGATTCCGATTGATCATGGAGCAAACCGCATAAGGCAAAGTTGGTTGCTGGAAAAAAAATTTAGTAGGAGGAGGCCATATATTTACTCCTTGTTATACTATTGTCTCTATATACATAATATATATAGCAAGGGTTGCTTTTTGTTTTTTGGCCGAATTATTCAATATTTTATATCTTATATATATACCTATATATAATACTAGTTTTTATATATGCTTAAAAATGACAATTTTTTTATACTACTTAAAAATGACAATTTTGAAGCTTATATTAAAAATTAAAAATCAACAATCAACAATATAAAATTAAAACCGTCCTAATTCCTAAACGTACTCCTGCAGTGCTTATAAGAGCTGACATGCATGCAGCTGTCAAAAGTTCAAACAAAACGACGGAATATGAATATCCCATTTGGCATTTTCCCTTCTTCTGTCGTTTGTTATATTAATGAGGTGTACTGTACTCGTCTGTCGTCTGTCGACGGGATTCAAGGCAGCAGCTTAGGCAGGCAGCTAAAGAGGCATACTTTTTTTTTTTGTTTCATTAAAAAGCACATACTTTGACCTGTGATGTTTTTCATGCCTCCCATCATGATCGTGAATGGAAATGGAATGGGGCCTTGTATTAGTGTAAGGGTTAATTTAGTCCACTTGGAGGGTGAGTTATATTAGTGTAGCAAATTAGTGTGTACCCAGATGAAAAAGAAAAAGAAAAGTAAATTTTGTGACAAGGTTTTGAACAGGAATCAAATACACAAATTTGACATTAATTATTTCAGAAGAAATGCAAAATAGCTAATA